>FIZR01024626.1:0-25496 GCA_900060175.1 Ferrisia virgata | reverse complement strand
AAAAAAAATTTAAAAAAAAAAAAAAAAAAAAAAAAAAAAAAAAAAAAAAAAAAAAGAAATAAGGTAAGAAAAAAAAACGTAAACAGAACGATGCTATTCGTGGCTTCGAGGTACAAAAATTAAAAAAAAAGCTGCTCAATGCCATGCTTTTTCGGCCTGATTTTCGTGAGATTCTATAATATTATGAAAATTGAAAAAAATCACCTTTTCAATATGCTTTTTTCCTAATCAGTACTAAAGTAAGGAGGATTCAATAGAACCAAAAAGTCGAAACCCCCAAAAGGCACATTTAAGAATCCTACTAAATTGACATACCTAAAATGAACTTCCTAACTCGATTTGGAGAGGAGTTATGCGAGAAACAAACTCAAAAAAATAAGAAAACCCGACCAAAATACCATATTTTTGGGACTGTGACACCCCAAAAAGGCACATTTAAGGGTCTTACCAAGCCCGCATATGAAATTTAAACTTCTTAGCTCAATTTGGCGGGGAGATGGGGGGAGGGGGAATAACGCTTCTTCAATGTCAAAAAGGGGAAAACCCCTCATATCTCCCCTCCTAATTGAACTGAGCGATTGATTTTTGGATATGTTGTACAATTTTGGACGCCCTATCGGTAGGCTTAAAAAGAAACAATTTTTGCGTTTTTGGCTCCTCAGCACCCCCTCCATCAAATTTGGCCATATCTGAATTTAGACCTCCAAGGTCATCCCCTCTCATATATACGTAATCGGCCGCCATACTAAGTCTATTAACCGAATTGGAGCGATTTTGTCTGTATCGAGCAGAGAAAATGATCTTAGTGTTGGGGGGGGGGGGGACTAAAAAATCACATTCTCGGAGCAGTGAGGGGGGAGGGAGCGACGATGCTCAAAAATCAAACCACCAAAAAGCATATTTGAGGTCACCACTAAATGTACATACCAAATTTAAATTTCCTTGGTTAATTTGGTGGAGGGATAGGGGACATAACAGTACGCTGGGCGAGTCTCTGTGAGGGGTTCTTAGAAAAAAGCTCCCAAATGAGTGCAAGTTCAAGAAACAGCGGCTTCAATGTACGTACCTATTTAAATGTACTGGTGAATTCGTCCTCCCTTACCCATCGTGATATAGTTAGAGATTGGTAAAAATTTTAGGACACACTAAAGCCTTCTAATTTTATTCTCCCCCCCCAGGCTACGGTAGAATGACCCGAACAAAGTTTGCAGTTTTTTTTCTAACCCCGGAGCGTATGACCCTGATAGGGAAGAAACAGCCATTTTTCAAGGTCAAATCATCATATCTCCCCTCGTAATTGACTTACAAGGTTTATTTTCGGTCATGTTATCCAAGTTTAGATCCTCTATCGATTGGCTCAAAAAGAAACAATTTTTGCGTTTTTGGCTCCTCAGCACCCCCTCTATCAAATTTGGGCATATCTGAATTTTTTGACCCAAGGTCATCCGCATTCATATTATATCGAATCCATCGCCAAACTGAGCCGACTGACCGGTATCGAGCAGAGGATGGGGGAGGAGGATAAAAAATTATGCAAAAAAAATAAAAACAAATATCTGACACGGCCAAAAATGGTCGTAATGGTCTTCTACAATCCCGAAACGGATTTTGTTGATATTCCCCCCTCATCCGCCGTAGGTCGATAGACTGCAATAGCCTAGTTTTCATTGACAACATGACATAGAAAATCAGGCTAAAAAAAGAACACCTAGAGTTTTCTTTAAAAACTTGTTATAACTGATCTATTTATACGTAGTAAACGGTTTCGAATTAATTCAGCATATTTTTCACTTCTTGGCTCGATTCGACGTATCTATTCGCAGCTTAAACGCTTTTAATCCTCGAGCACACGGTAGTTAAATCTTATCCAGTCGGATATGTTTAACGCTTAACTAGTTAATTCCTTCCTATTTCCTTAATACACCCCCCCCCCCCGCTGACGATATAGGTACAATAATACATAAAGGCTCGTTTACATAATATGAATTTCTCACCATCTTAAACAAAGGCTATCACTTGAAAATATACCAAATAAGGGTACCTATCTTATATCAAGATGACTAGGTCTGGAGTATCTAAGTTCGATATTTGGAATATCTGCGGCAGGTTGTCGTATTACACACACAGTACGGCTTGGGTAGATATAGCCTATGGTTCGATAAACTCATTTCCTGCTCAGCCTATATCTACCTATTTATTTTATTCGAAGAGTTCAAATAAATACGAGTACGTGGGGGCGATCTAGTTTAAAGAGAGCTGTGAGTTTTGCGGGCAGTAATCTTGTATAAACATCAATCGAGTCTGTGTATACTTATTTAGTACCTACATGGAAAGGTGGCGTAACTACCTGGCTACATACGTATGTAGGTAGTTAGGTACTTCGTCTTGCGTCGTTGAACTTTGCAAAGAATCAATTTAGCTTTAAAATACGATTTGCTTTCAAAAGAGAGGCGTATACCTTAATGTAAGCTTCTCTCTTACTCTCACGTACACATTTTCGACCGTATAATTCTCTATACTAAATCGCGTAATTTAACGTTTATTATCCCTTTATTCCCCCGTATGTAGTTTAAACGTATACAGTATATACGTTGCTAGGTATATATGTATAGACATAGACTGTCTTATATGCACGTACATACGTACCTAGAATTGTATACTAAACCTACATAGTATATTCGATGTAATAAGGCTTATATGTCCAGAATTACCTTCCATGAGAATTTTCTCTATATCGATGTGTATGTACCCATAGGTATGCTATAGATGTCCTAACACGTAAGGTAAGGGTAAGTGAGTATCTAATATTTGTGGTTATCGCTGCGCTAGGTAATGATTGTAAACACAATAGTTGTGTTACAATATAATAGAATATTTATCTTTGTGTGAAAAATTATTTCAAAAATGGAGGGGACACGAAAATATATTTCAATAAAATCGATACCGAGTGTTTCGCGTTAAACTCATCTCCCTTATACCAATGATAGCTTAATCCATGCAACTTACTTGTATAATGGTTAGTGTATTCAAAAAATTGAAGGAGTTGAGATGTACTATTTAAAAAATTCCTATTTTGCCCAAACATACATTCTTGATCATGAACTTTTAAGAAAAAAAATTTAGGCACTTTCCACTTTCAGAGAAAAATTCTAGATTCTGGATATACAGTAACATATCCATGTCAACATTTTAACATAAAATGCAAAATTTATTCATAATCACCTTTCATTGCAAGTATTTGATCAAAAATTTTTAATTAAAAACTTTTACTCTTCTCTTCACTTCATTTCGCCGATAATTGATTTTATTATTTCCTAGCAAAATAAAAATCATTCGATCATCTTTCAATACGAGTTTTTAATCAAGAACTTCAAATTAAAAATCAAAATATTTTTTAATTATTTAATGTTCATTATTTTTTAATTGTTAAATGTTTCTTTTTTTCAATTATTTCAATTATTTTATTTTTTAACTTTTTAATTTTTTAATTTTTTAAATTAGACATCCATGGTAACGTTTTAACACAAAGTGCAAGTTCTCATTTTTTTTCAATTTTACAATTTTTTTAATCATTTAATGATTATTATTTTTCAAATATTTTTGTTTTTTTTTTCTATTTTTAACTTTTTAATTTCTTTATTTTTTAATTTTTCAATTTTTTTAATTAGACACTCATGTCAACATTTCAATATGAAGGGCAAAAATCATTCATTATCATATTTCATCGCGAGTTTTTGATCAAAAACTTCAAATCAAAAACGTTATGTTTTTACAAAATTACCACAAATCTTAAGACATATCCATTTCAAAAATTGATAAATTAAAAAATTTCACATTTTTTTCACCATTGGGATGCAACCTTGAGGGTTTCTGCTGCAACCATGGAGTGAGCATATGCTGTAACTCATTTAAAACATTTTTAGCCGTGGATAGCTTATATTAGCTTCTTCAGCAACTATCTGCAAAAAACTGAAAAAATTGAAAATTTTTAACTAATTTTAATTTATACTTATATCGTCATAGTTTGCAAACCACTGCATTCCCACTCTTGATTTTTTCATCACATTCCCTCTCTCATATTCTTTGTCCTGTAGCACAATCGTTTTGCTTCTCTCCCATTCACCTTTAAAATTGGAATTTTTTCTCTATTTTTCTCCAAAAGTGTCTAAAAACGTTTTTTCTTCAATCGATCCTTTTTTTCCATATAAATGCAACCCTCCTGGTTACAACCCCAACCATTGAATTAAAGGTGCTCTTCCGTTTATTTAAAATTTTTTTAACGAGGTGCTCATAATAGCTTTTTCAAAAGTTATTGACAAAATACTAAAAAAAGTGCAAATTATTTGTCATGGTTTTTTTTCTATTCATTTTGACACATTTTACAAACCACCTCATCCTCACTCTTGATTTTTATACCACACATATTCTGGAGTATATCCTGTGTTTCAGAGCAAACAGTGAATTTTTATCATCATTAATTTAATTTGTATGAATTTTCAATGTGAGTGTCAAGTTAGGGCAAAGACGAAATTTCGAAAATGACATATCTCAGCACCTTAAATTTTTCAAATATGCTAACCATTATACATGTAAGTATCATGAGTTGACCTACCAATGATATACGGGAAGTAAGATTAATGCGAAACACACCCAATACAGTGATGAAAAACATCTGCGTTTATTTTTAGTCACTTTTAAAAGTAGCCGCGCTACCAATTGAATGTGTTTATAAATCCTATTTTTTTTTCAAGCAACAAAAGCATGCAAACATTGTTTTTATTCAAAAGTCATGTTTTATGCTTCGATTACTTATTTTATCTCAGTTAAAATTAAAGCGAAATCTGGATTTGGCTCAGAATGTTTCTTTTAAAAACTGTGAAATCTAAATTTTGTTCAATATTGTAATGTTTCTTTTTATGTACGACGATGAAAAGCAATCCTTGAACCAAATTTCTGTCCATATAGTCTCAAATTCCATCTTGGATGGTAAAAAATTTCAACCTGTTTATTTTTAGGTAGTATCACCCCTGTCCTGGATGTGAAATTATTGTTGTCCAATATTCATGTATAGGATGTAAAATTTCAGATGCTTCTTTACATTGTTGTGAAAAATTGTAGTTCATGTGTATCAATATGAAAACGTAGAAATGGCATACAATAGTAGTATACAGTTGTGAAATTACTATGCGCATGCACAGGACACAGATGTGAACTTTTCAGTACAGATATGTACATCAATGTCAGAAACTAAAACTGCTGTATAGTGTACATCGATGTCTAATTGCTGGCCAATGTACCTCAATGTCAAAATTGATAATAATTTTCATTAATGAACATGGTTTCCAGCATAAAATTTTGGATGCTGATGTAGGTATGCACATCAATGGCAAAAATTCCTGTTGATATACATTGATTTCCTTGCAGTGGATGTGAAATTTTGGATGCTGATGTACATTAGTGTCAAACATCAAAGATGATTTGCATTGATTTTCAATAATTGATGAACATTTAGACATTGTAAAATTTAAAAAGCTTGATAATAATTTACATTGATGCCTAATTATTGATGCCTATGTACCAGATGTGAAATTTTCGATAATGATATACATCAATGTCAAAAATTGACGTTTATCTATATTAATGTCCAATTATTATTTTGCATGCATACAAAATGTAAAATTTTTGTTGCATGTGTAAATTAGGTGAGAAAAATTGTAAGTAGTTAATGTAAATACCTATAACAAAGTTGTTGCAGAAAAAGTAGTGTTAGTGTCTTAAAAATTTAGGTGGGAGATTTATTTTTACACATGGAGTAACATTTTGTTACACTTTGAGAAAAATTCAAGTCAATGCCCAATGTTAGCATCTCACCAGTAAAACTCCATAAAATCTAAACTTTGCCAACTGTAACTAACCGTTATATGGATTTGAATTCAGATTTGGCTTAGTATCGACGCTTACTGTAGATTTTTACAATCATTTTTTTATCCTTTCATGGAGTGAAAAATTGAGAACATAAATTTTAATCATTGTCCTTTTTGTCAGAAAAAAATTAATTTTGCAAAAAAGGGACTTCTGACATCTGGGTAAGGCTTAATTTCTTTCACAAAAAAAATATATAATTCAGAGGTTTTTCAAAATTTTGAATTTTTATGCTTCTTTCTAAGAACTGGACCGTTATTTTTGAGCTCAACTGGATTTTATTCAATTTCCAACTCGTGGAACTAAATTTGCTCAATTCCCATCCGGTAAAAATTTAAAAATTTAAAAACTTCTTATATCTTTCTAATTATACTCACACATTCGCTAGAATAATTTATTCTTCGAGTCCTACTCTCTCGAAGTATTAGTATAATTTCTCAGTAATTGAAGGAGACATAAACGATAAAACCAACTTTTATAAATCTGCCAACTACCCGTATCCTTTTTTTCTCGGCGTTTCACAAATGGAGCCATCACAACGAGTGAGGAGAAAAGTAACAATAATACAGTTCAAATGGGTACACCTAGAATAATAAAATTAAAATAAATGTACAAAATCCATTCGGGTACTTATGTATACGTATTGTTTATACACATAGGTATCTAATAAAACAAGGTCGATATAGAGACGTATATACTACCCATACACTACGTATAAGATATATATAGCAAACACAATGGCCCATAATGACAGGCCAGTCTGCCCCTTTTGTCCATCTGCACAGTGGGAGGCGGGAGAAGGAGTTGGCAAAAAACCACCCATCTTTTACATAGCATACCCCACAACACTGTATAGAGCACCTATACCATATACAATATACACGATTCCACCACATAAAATTATAGATATTAAGTTAGAAATTGTGTAAAATAACGAGCTCGCAATACAATACCAGCATTTGAGTGGACTGGAGGCGCGTCGCGGTAATCAGTATATTACCGATACACGAGCCGGCCGGAGCCGAAGCTGGGGATGGCCGGGTAGACGAATTATTGTACATATATACTAACAGCTCGCATGTTAATGTAACATTATAAACGTCGTAAATATCGCTTAAATATTGTAACTCGTAGTTTAGCGAGATTGTTTTAAAATATTTTTGTGAAATTTATATTTACAAAAACGGAAACCGAAATTTGAATTTCCTTTCCACTCTCTTGTTTTGTCTCACTCTATACGATATTTATTTGTTATTGGAGAATGGCACGCCAGAATAGAGTTGTAAAATTACACCCCTGCACCGAAACCTTGCCTCCTCTCGTTGTCCTTTTCTCCTGCCTTATTCTCCCCGCGACCGCTTGCCACTCTTAGCCTCTTCGAACTGCTTATCGGTACCACCGACGACGGACCTATTTGTCCGGGTCGCGTCTTGACTAATTTTCGTTTGTACATTTCCTTTCGTTTTCCAATAGCTATAGGTTAGGTTAGTTACCTTACCTGAAGGTATGCTATGCACTGCACGGTATCCTTAAATCATGAACGAAGATCACGTTAAAGAGAAGGGTACAAAAAAAAAGGCTGAAACGACAGAGAGCAGGTTATCAAATGTATTATTTTCATTTCTGGTTTTCTAACGAGTTGCGAGGGTGAAGGTAGAGTTAGGGGGAGAGTTTTTGCATGCTAGTATCGTAGAAGATTAAATAGTAGATAGTGTTCCTGGTCAAAAATATGTAATTGAGGGGATCTGAGTTTATGAAATACGTTTACGAGGAATAGGAAAGGTAGGAAGTGGGGAAATCTTGGAATGTTTGAACATTCAAAAATACTTATTCATTTGATGAAAAAAATTAAGGATCAAGTGGTTGTACGCTCTTGAAACTGATTTCTGTAAATTTTCATAGAATGCCCTTCAATCCTCAATTATTCATCATGTTTCATTTTACTGGAAATACTGCATCATACATATTACACTTCGTGCAAACTGGACATCTTCGGCCATGGCCAGCGAACATGGTGGCGCAAACATGTTCTTGTATCACTTGAAATTTTTCAAAGGTTACCTTGCACCAATTGAAAATGAAATTCCCAGCCAGAAGCGAGTAGGAAAGTATATAAAAATTTTTTAAAGGCGTACTATTTTTGAGTGAAGAAGAATTGCCGTTTTGAGGTTCTTTCAATGAAAGAGACAATTGTGAAAATTCAAAATTTATGGAATTATTTCGCAGTACGAGCCAACGACATACCAGAGTTGAATTTGTGGTTAAAACAATCGAATCAGTAGTGGAAGCATAGAAAAAGAGCCTAAAATGTCGGCTAATGTTGTGTTGAATGAAGTTTTACAATCCATACGAAATTTGAAATATTATTTGGTTGATAAAACATAAAAACTTTTTTTATTTTTCATTTATTTTAATTGTTTAATTTTTGCTATTTTTTATTTTTTTAAATGAGATATCCATATTAACATAAAGTAAAAAATCCATAAATTTATTTTATTTTTCCAATTTTTCATTTAATTTTATAATTTTATAATTTTTTTGTTTTTTTCTATTTTTAGTTTTAAGAACATCACATTAAAAAGGTTATGTCTTCACAAAATGACCCCCAGGTCCAAAACTTATCCATGTCAAAAAATTCAGATCCGAGTATCTTTGCCCCTGAAATGATTAGAATAGGCAAGACATTATACATACATTCAATTTGAGTTGCTTCATTATTAATATGAAGGAAGTCCTACAGAAGTGAAACACCTTGCATACATGTTACTGGCCATACCCAAATTTCAGATTGTTGCGAATTTTTTTAGCCAAACTAAATCATCTTGTTACTCTTAGAATTTTGTAGTTTGGTCTTGGACAAACTAGTTTCACCTCGCCGAATTAGAACATCCGAAGGGCTGTAGAAAGTTCTTGTTCATTCTAGGACAAACTAGTTTTGCCCAGACCAAACTAGAATATTCCCAGAACTGTACAATGTTATCGTTTCGTCTGAGAACATTTTAAGAACAACAAACTAGTTTATTCTAATAAAAATTACCCGAGCAAACAAAAGATGAAAAGCTCCGAAAAAGTTTAAGCAACAGCGCTTCACTGGCAAGATCTTGGGTACTGTTTTTTGGGACCAACAAGGAGTTCTTTTGAAGAAATACGCTCCAAAAGGCTTTACAGGGAATGCCAAAACCTATTTTGACACTCTAATGAAATCAGGAAACGCAATTGAAGTCAAAAGACCGTGCAAGTTGTCAAAAAAATCATTCTCATTCACGATAACCCGCATCCTCATGTTGCTGCTTTAATCAACATTCTGCTAAATTCTTTCAAGTGGGATGTTTTCACACATTCTCCGGATTCTTCTGATCTCATCGCTTTCGACTTCCATCTATTTCCAGCGATAAAACGCGATTTAGGAGGGAGAAGATTCGAGAGTGATGATGAATTATGTTATGAGACAAGATTTGGTATAGTGCGGGAATCGTAAAATTAGTATATTGTTTCAACAAGACGTTGGATTTGTACGATGATTACTTTGAAAAATAGAGAATTTATTAGCAAACAAATTCCTTTTTATTTGACCTTTTTATCTAGATTCATTTTCAAGTAACAGAAGGTGTGTAATTACTAATGAAACAGCCCTCATATATCTTTTTAACTTACTATATTTACATCAAAACATGTAACAAAAACAACACTCACTCCAAAATTAATTTATTTATTCAAATTTTTATATTCCTCACACTGCTGTGAAGGAAACAGAATTGAACAAATAAGTCTGCTTATTCATAGGTTGATATATATATATATATTTCAATTTTCGTTATTTGTACGCGCCAATAATGGTCGTTTCTTCTTTCTTGAGTATGTTTTCATGTACATACAACTACATAAAAGCAACACGACGTTTTTCGACAAATGAATAATTTAACGCAGAAATAAAAAATTTCTCTTCATATGTTTCTCTGTGTAAGATATGAGCTGCTACTCTCAACCGAAACATGGCATTGTCTCGTGTAGAGTTGATTTTTCTTCCCTCCCTTTGTCTGAGTTATTTTCATTTCAACGCCTTACTCGCTGTAGATATATGCACTATATTAACATGTATGTTACTTATATGTATACTCGCTCCCTGCTATTCTTCTCAGTTCCCATCTTCTATATTTGTTATATCAAATATCACGCTCTAAGCATACTGTATTCTACCTACTTCCTGTTTGTGTGCTCTGTGCTAAATCATGGTGGTACTAAGGCAGCCGTTGCCATTAACCTGGTAGGTGTATTTGTGTAACATTGTAGTATACCTACATGAGATGCTCACTTATTTGTTCGCTGTACAAGCAGCTATTCCTAACGTATGCACTGCAATTTAGGTGTAATTATATTAACAGAAATCAGTTGAATACCCAAATGTGAAAAGGTAGAAATGTAGATAAAGACTTATTGGTGCTTATACGATATTCACTGAATGTAAATTACATACATTCTGTGTCAATGATTGAAATTAAAATTTAAAAGACATAAAAATTCTACAGTAAGTTAGCAAATAAGTCTTGAAATGTGGTAAATTACTGGATGATTTTTGACTTTACATGTTTATTTGCTTAAAAGATATAGATATGTCTTAGGGCCGAGGGACATTTTCTGAAAACGTGACATTTTAGACATTACGTTTTTGATGTGATGTTTTTAATGTAAAGTTTTTTGTTTTCAATTTGAAAATTTTGATCAAAAACTCAAATATTTGAAAAATAAAGAAATGGAAAAATTAAAAAAAAAAAAAATTATCTCTGCAAACTGCAAGTAATGGTTAAACCGCGGCTCACTAAACGAGAGGTCGTAGGTTCGAACCCCACAACGGACAAAACGTACGTGTAATGTATTGTGTGCATTTAACAACTATTACACGTTTACGCTCCGAGCACTACCAGTTGCAACAGAGATAGCAGGACAGCACGCCATCTATGATCAGAATCAAGAAGCTTGCAACTGGTTTCAGCGCCTACTTGTGGCTCACTGCTGAACTGAGGGTTGTAAAAACCCGGCTAGCGATGCGGCGAGTTACCTGTAGATAGCGTAAAAAGCAACGGGAAACTACTACGTGAAAGCTCAATAAAAAGACCTCCTTAGTAATCATCCTGATTCTATAGGCATAGAGAACACGTTCGTGTTGGCTTTACTCACGTGGGTGTATCAAAGGCGACTTAAGACCTATTTGATTGTAAGTAATCCCAAACTATTGTAATTGAGCGTCACATGATGTTTTTACAAACCCTTGTGACATTAAACAAAACAAAATAAAAATATTACAAAAATAAAAGAAATTGAAAAATTAAAAAAATTTAAAATATAAAACTAAAAGAATTAAAATTTTAAAAATGATAATAAAAAAATTAAAAAATTCTAAAAAAATTGTGCCAAAATTTTACAAGTTACCATGCACACCTACCTATACATTTACTAGTATACCATAAATTGCCCCCATAGCTCTATTGTGATAAATAATCTGTGAGGTGACTCACATGGCACTGTTGAATATTGTTTTATAAGATTAATTTATATATAATTGTACAACATGAGTGAACTGAAGGTAGTTGGCTTTTCTTCAATATTTCCGCATTTCATACATGACACACCTAAAACTTGAACAGAAAAAGTCCTAAGCACATTATTATAGTTCAACACATTTTTCATGCTTTGAAATTGTATTCAATTGAGCGAATGTTCGCAATAAATTTAATAAAAATATTTTCGGCATATGCTTAGAATACATTTACTGCTTACTTATGTGATTTGATGTACTGTTGTAAATATCATTTTCAAAAAAAAAAAAAAAAAGTTCTGCATTCAACAATTCGTAATATAGAGCAAACGTGGGAGTAGGAATATGACGTATATATAAGTCGTATAATACAATTTACAGATACCTACGGAATTTTGTTTTTCTTCAGTTATTTTGAACAAAAATAAAATACAAAAGTTGGTACTAAGAATAGCAGATAAATAATTCAATTTAGTTGTTTTTTCCACCAAAACGTGAAACATATTGTTTCCCCTTTTCCAAGTTTATAAATTTTTCAAAAAAAATAAGGAAAAAATTACAATAATAGAAATGTAGGTTGAGGAATGTGGACAATTGAGAAGGTATTTTCTTTTAATAAGAATTAAAAAAAAAACAGTACAATGACAAATTATGTAGGAGAATACGTAATAAAATTTGGACCAACAGATCGATGTCCTCTTCCAACATCGTGAATTATCGATTCACGCAATACGATTCGGTTCACTGACAATGTAGCGAGCGCAACTAACAAAAAAGGTAACCCTTATAAGATGATGATTTGATCTGATGTGATCCTTAGACCATCACTAAAAGATTCAACCCTTAAAATGACCATTTAAACGTAGTCTGTAGTTATCAAGCAGAGTACCCGATAAGATCATAGACTTATAGTGGGTTCGCCTCATATAGTAGTATATTGTACTTGTAAAGTCCATTTTGAAAAAGAAATAAACACATTAAAGTTGAGCCGGTTGCAAGTTCATTGTGAGAACGCTGCCGATCTTCATTCAGAAACCATGTTGCGTCGCGTTTCGTCTCGTTGTAGCGTTGGGCAAAAACAAATAAAATTTCATTCGTTAAATTTAGCGGGGAGCCTTAATCCGGTGTTTTGAATTCAATACAATAATAATTTTTTTTTACACGCTTAAGATAATATAGAATGCTTTTATTAGCTATAAAGGAAATATACTATTTTTAGCCGTGTACAGAGAGAATTTTCCGATGCTGCTTGCTTTGAATATAAACGACTTTATAAAACTGTAGACTGTGCAATACCATAAGTATATATGTACAGTGTACCATGGGCATATAGTACGTATTATAAGAATCCGACCGACACGACGAGAACAGAAGAGATGCTAAAAACTCTCTTATTCGTCGTCGTCGTCGTAGTCGTCTGTGTAAAGGAATGCTATTGCTATTACACATATACTTATATAAGGGTTCGTATTCTTTGTATTTGTAATGTAAGGCTTTTCGATAGCATAAAGCCGATGCCTTTATATACAAAAACACGATAACGAGAAATAGTATAACTTGATAACAGCTTTCTCATTCGAACACTATAAAACGTATGTTGCGAATGCGGAAATTAATGTTTTTAACTCGGAGTAATTTCCTTAATTAAACCAAAGCTATAAAGTTATGGATATCAATAATGCCAAGTAAGTGCAATATTTTCATTAGCGTAGCGCGTTCGCGATTACCGCTCCTCCCTTCCTGCACATCGACGTTCTTTATCTAGCAAGCGTACAGTATCGCGTACATACCTCTCTACCTATATAGCTACTCCTTCTCGCCAGTTCTTTGTACGATAAATAACGTAATCCGCCGACCGAGTATTTTACTAAAATATTTTACTTATTGTTTCGTTATATTATTTATTAATTAAAACGCGAACCTAGCTCCAGCTTTTGATTAGTTCAAATTATCTTCGTACATGTATATACCGGGTGTTTCGCATTAACTTCGCCATCCTTATACCAGTAATGAGTCAAACAGCATACCACAAAAAAATCAAAGGTGCTGAGGTATGCTATTTTCAAAATTTCATTTTCATTCAAATCTGCCGCTCACTTTGAAAATTTAGTGAAAAAATTTAATAATAATAAAAATTCGTTGTTTGCTCCAAAACATAGTGTACCTATGCTATCTAGTAAGTGTGGTTAAAAAATCAAGAATGGAGGTGAAATGGTCCGTTTAAAAATGACAAAAAGTATATAAAAAAACATGACTGAAAATTTGTAACTTTTTTTAGTTTATTGCGAGTAACTTTTGAAAAAGTTATTATGAGCACCTGATTAAAAATTTTAAAGTGAACGGGAAAGCATCTAGAGTATTTGGTCATTTTTGGACAAAAGTAGAAAAAAATTTTCCCATTTTTGAAGTAACTGTGAGAGAAGTAAAACGATTGCGCCACTAAGCAAGCAATATAAGCGGGCGACTATGGTAAAAAAATCAAGAGTGGGGATGAAGTGGTTTGCAAAGTTTGACGATGTATGTATAAAAAAATGTAGCAGAAAATTTTCAGTGAAAAACTACATTTTTGGGCTGTAATGAGGCGCAATGGGTCTGAAAAGTTGAAACCCTCAAAAGGTATACATATGGCCACTACCAAGTCTACATAACAAATTTCAACTTCCTAGCTTAGTTTGGGAGACTGCTAGGGAAGGAACAGCCCTTTTTAAAGGTCAAAAAGGAAAAAACCTCTATATCTTCCTCCTCTTCTAATAGACCTAGGAGGCTGATTTTTGGATATCTTGCATAACCTCGGATTGTCTATGGATTGGTTAAAAAAGGAACAATTTTTGTGGGTTTTGCTTCTCAGCACTCCCTTCCCAAAAGTTGGTTGTAACTGAATTTTGATCAAAAATCAACCTCACACATATACATGCATTAGGGTGCCAGCGAAATTCAAGGCAACCTTAATACACATGTATAATCTGCACCCAAACCGAGCCTATTTACCGAATTGGAGCATAAATAAGGGGGGGGGGGTGTTAAAACAAATATCTGACGAGGCCAAAAATGGTCGTAATGTGGTCTTCTTATACCCCAAAACGAATTTCGTTTTTATTTACACGCTAAACTGCCGTAGGTTGAGTGTGATTACAATAACCTCGTTATTAGTCTGCGATCATTTTTGGTCATGTCAGATATTAATTTTAATTTTTTAATTTTTTTTCTCCGAACACTAAAATTATTTACTCTGTCGATATTGACCAAAATCCCTCTAATTCGATTGATCAGCGCAGTTCGGTGGCGGATTAGATATATATGAGTGGGGATGACTTTGAATAAAAATTCAGATATGCTCAAATTTGAGGGAGGGGTCCCGAGTGCTCAAAAGAGCAAAAATTATTTCTATCTGAATTAATCTATAGAAGAGCCTAATATTGTATAAATTCCAAAAATCAACTTCCTAGGTGAATTAGGAAGCGAGATATGAGGGGTTTCTATTTTTTTGACCATGAAAAAGAACTGCTCCACCCCTATTTCCCCACCAAATCGAGCTAGAAAGTTGAAATTTGGTATGTGCACTGGGTAGGAACTCTAGACGTGCCTTTTGGGCGTCTCAACATTTAAGCTTCGTTGCACCCCCTCACAGTCCCAAAGATTTGGTTTTTTGTTTGGGTTTTCTTATTTTTTGAGTTTGTTCCTCGTACAACTCTCCTCCAACCCTCCAAATTGAACAAGGAAGTTGAAATTTGGTTTGTAGATTTAGCGTAGGTCTTAGATGTGCTTTTTGAGGGTTTTGACGTTTCAGTTCCATTGAACCTTTTTTACCCTTAATACTGATTAGGAAAAAAGTATCCATGGAGCGGTGCTTTTTTTCAATTCTTATGATTGTAATATCTCGCGAAAATCAGGCTGAAAGCGATGCCTTTTTTTTTTTTTAAATAGACAATATGACATAGAAAATCAGGCTAAAAAGTTACAAATTTTTATTCGTGTTCATTTTGTCATATTTTACGAACTACTTCACCCCCACTCTCGATTTTTAACCATGTCTACTTGATGGTTTACTCTATGTTTTAGTACAAACAGCAAATTTTTATCACCATTAATTTTTGTTGATAAATTTTCAAATTGAGCGGCAGATTTGGATGAAAATGGAATTTTGAAAGTAACATATCTCAGTTCCTTTAATTTTTTGGGTATGCTAACCATTATACATGTAAGTCTGATGAGTTGACCTATCATCAGTTTAAGGATGGCGAGATTAATGCGGAACACCCGGTATAGCATAGCGGATCTATATCGTTTACAATATTACATCTATTTTGTTGTAGTAAAAGTAAGCGTGCTTTCTCTATATTCTACCTTTTTAGCCGTATCAACCTATAAACTTACACACACACACACACACACACACAATATTCACCTTGTACAAATATATATACCAACATTCGTACAATGTTTTTTCCAGCTTCGTCTGATCGTCGAATAATTTTCGACTAGACTTCATGTAAGAGTGTATTAAAGCTACCGTAGCCGACGGGCATTATCTAATAAATCTCGATTATTGACAATCGTACGCACCCAAAAGACTATACTATCGCCTTTATTCTGGTATAAACTGACGAATTCACTATACATGTATAGATAGCCTCGTCAGATTTGTGGTTTATGTGGCGGCGTAAAGTACGTACCATGCCGAGCCTTTATTAGTATTCAGATGTTATTCGCTTCAAAATTCACCCACAAAACGACAAAGAGACGAAGCAAGGGTTAGGGAAGGTATACGAGAGTATTACTGCATTAATGTTTCGCTCTTCTCTCTATCCAGAGCAGCGTTACTCGTACTGGCTTGGCTGGATGATGCTGTGTGATGCTGAAATTGTCGAATGCAAGAACATATAACAACGAGCATTCGCCTTTTAAGCAAATGAATGAGTACATTAAGAAACTACATACATATATATTCTTGTAGTAGTAGTAGTAGTTGTAACAGAAGAGTGATGATGAAGAGGACAAGAATGCGGAGAGAAATCTTTGTTTTTACATCTAAAAAGCCAGCAAGTTTTGTTTATGTACGTATTAAATGTAGATAGAGAGTCGTCTCAAGTTCGCGAACAGTCAATGGCTGGATAATTAGATTGCTGAGACAAGGAGTCTTGAGGAAGAAAAACTTTATCGAAGCGTTGATTATTTTCAGCGTGGAAATTTTATACCATTATGAAGGTCTATCTATTGTTGTTTGGTAATAAGCATTGTGTGTAGTTAGCTAGTTACTTATGCATATACTTGGGCATTTTTTCTACCTTTAATAATAAGTATGCGGAGAATGTTGAGAGTACAGAGAGGTTTTTTTTTATATTTATCTATTTTGTTATGTTTTCGTTTTGTTTTTTAGGGTAGAATACTCGAGAAGGAAACAAACCATACGATATATTATTTGAAGAATATATCGTTACATGCGCAAGGAGAATACTCGTGCGAAGCAACGAACAAAGAAGGCCGTTCAAAAAGCCAATCTTTAATGGTTAACGTGCTACGTAAGTATTGTATCATATTTGAAGATTCCTTCCTACTTACCTCTCTTGTCTGTCTATCTCTTTCTTCTCCTTATTTTTTTTTCTTTCAAGAGTATATTCTTCACAAAAATGGATCTTTTTACCCTTTTCATCGTATTATTTATTACCTATGGGTCTGCTTTTTTTTTTTTTTTTTTTTTTCATTTGACGACGACCAACGACGTAAACCTAAACAATATCTATTTTCATAAATTTTCATTGTGCAATGCGTATAGGGTCTGATTTATATCGTATTTTTTTTATTGGTTTAGGTTTTCTTACACAAGATTTTTTTCCAGTTTCTTTTTTTTTTATTTACGAGATTTTTAGTGTCACTTGATATTTTCACGATTCATTTTCTCCCTGAATTGTTTATTCTGGTTTTTCCCTTTTTCTGCGGTAACAGTATATTTTTCAGATTTGATTTTAGATGCAATTTTTCATTTTTTTTTTCAATTTTTATTTTTTTTTTTATATATGAAAATGACGTTTGCAATAATTTTAATTTTTAAAAAGTTTTAATTGGTTGATAACTTTTTTTTTACCAATTATTTTCCTTAGTATTTATGAGTGAATTTTTTAAAGGTAGGAACTAAATTTGAAGCTCAGAGCGTGAGGACGGCGAAATTTTGAAAAAATGAGATTTTTAAGCTATAAAATGTCAAATTTTGAAGTCTCATTAAGAAAGTGGTAGTTTTCCGACGATTTGGACATTAACTTCAGCATAAATGTGAAAAATATTCAACTGCTTCATGCCTAAGGGGAAGTCTATAGCCCCCGTAGTTCCCACCCCCCTTTTAAAACTGCTTTTGCAACACATCTTTCATGCTGGCCATTTTTTCATCACTTCAATAGTGGTATCCAAAGGTATTGTAAAAATTGCAAATGACTTGTGTCAAGTCCGTCTGACCCTTAAGGTTTCATTAAGATCGCAGTGGTTGAGAAAATGACCTGAAAACGACGAAGTAAATTTCATCCTGCCCAACTAAATTTTTCAACTGGTAAAATTTGGTCAAAGCTCAAAAATGGAATTGTTATGGAAATATATTCTGTAGTTTTTTGACAAAACTATAAAGGATTTTTTTTATAAATGTACAACATCACCTTTAGAAGATTAAATGTAATGTTTTAATTTTTATCCCCCCCCCCATTTGTTAAAATGAAAAATGTTCATAAAATTAGTCACAGTTTATGTGTTCAGTAGTCCATAGGCAAATTTTCATTTTTTTGATCTCTTTTGAGCCCTTGGTACTACAATTTGTATACCAGAATACTTATTGAGAAGCAGGGTTGGACTAGCTGCTTTATTGATATGTGATTTTCACCAGGGCCTCGCTTTGGATGACAATCTGGGTCGGCGTTGAATATTTAATTTCTTAATAAATGTAGCTTTGTTCAGTTTTTCTCTCTGTTGAGAACTCTGGAACATGAAAATAAAACAAAACCAGCGAATTCTCAAGAAAAATAATTATCAAAATGGAACACTACTGGCTGTTGACAATTTTTGAAACGTTACAAAATTTTCAAGAGTATGACAACAAACAATGGTGTTCAATTTTGGTACTTATTTTGCCACCATATCCGATTTCTGAGAGCAAAGAGGAGGGGGGAGGGATTTGCTGAAAATTTTTTTCATAAATTTTGTTAAAGTTATGTCTCTTTAGGTGAATTTTGAGCTTCCGCTGAAAACGAGGATCAAACTGATAACATAAAGAATTTTAAGAATTTGTTTAGCATTTTTTTTTAACATTGAAGTTGATATTCAAGATGTCTGTAGTCCAGATATTGATGGTCAACTGTTTGCAGTTCATTGTTGACCACCCGGATGTTGATGGACCATCATTGACGGTCAACTTTTGACAGTCCACAGTTGATAGTCAAAATATTGATGGTGCGTATGTTGATGGTGCACTATTATTGTTGGTCAACTCTTGACAATCCACTATTGGCCATCAGCTGCTAATGATCAAGTGCCAACAGATCTACATTCTTGGATATGAGAATCTTATCACTTGTGATTTCTAATTAAGTAATTTGAAGATAAATTTTTTTCAAATTTTTCATTCCATTCGAACCCTCTTATAAAATTTTAAACACCCTTAAATTAGTCTGTTTTTCAGCATGAAAAATTCATATGGATTTTCCACTTACTGCTAGAAAAATTGCAATTATGTTTGGCAAATTTGACGGTTATATTCTTTTTTTAAAAATTTAAAAATTACAGAGTATATTTAATACTTAGTACTCTTTGCACGCAGATAGTAAACATCGAAAGAATGTAAGTTCTGATACTCTTCATTCTGTCGGTATCAATTCAACTCTTATATTCACTGTTTTTCAACAAATAATTTTCGTCATATTTCCTCAACATTTCAGCTTGAAATCATAAAATCAATCCAGAGTCAAAGTCTACTGTTGATGAGTAAACTGATGACTGGTCAACTGTAGAAATGCAATGTTAAACATCTGTCATTTTTCTCAACATTTAAAATTGAAATCATGAAATCGATCAGGATCACAGTCAAGTAATTTTCCTCAACATTTCGACTTAAAATCATAAAATCAATCCAGGGTCAAGGTCAACTGTTTATAGGACAATTTTATGCATCTTTAATTTTCCTCAACATTTCAACCTGAAATCCTAAAATCAATCCTTCATAAAATAATTCCACTGATGTCATTCTAGGTCATCAAAAACCATCTAATAAGTCAGTCTAATGATGACGATCAATTGTTGATGATTTTTCCAGAATGCGCTATTAAACATATTTCGATGTTAACAATAATAATGACTTCTTTGAGACCCTACCTGCCGTATCCCTCTCCCCTCAAATTTCAAGAATTCAAGTGAAACAAGGGCAAAGTCTGAAAAGAAATGAAAGTCCTAAACATCAATAAATTCATCTAAAATACATGATATATGAGGAATTGCAATCTAAGCCTATAAATTTGAGCTTGACGAAAAATTATGATTTTTTTCAATATTTGTATGACCTGCTGGACATCACATTTGGGCAAACGTAGTTTTAAATTAGCAAAGTGTGTCTGAGAGGAAAACACTTCTTTTATATTTTTTTCGTGAAAATTTAATTTATCCATCATTGGTGTACCTGTATTGTAACTAATCATTACCACACACCACTGTATTGGTGATATTTTATGCTACACGTATCACTTATTATATTCAGGAAGTCAGAATGGTATATGGTAGATACATATGTATCTTAAACGTTGCAGGATAACTTATTTGTACTTATTTGTATGGTATACGGAGTTTCATATATACCGACCTACCTAAGTACCTATACGTGGCAAGTAATGGGTAAAATGATAAGGAAGCGAGAGAAAATAAGAAGAAAGATAACCGATGCGCATATATCTATACACGTGTACTCGTAGGTACCTTACATGTGTATTTACTAAGTATAGCTTGAATGTAGAAAATCTTCACGTTTCTTTACTTTCCTTAATCAACATTTTATACCATAAGCCGGGGCAAATACACGAGGAGATGTGTTTAAACTATTTCGGTCGATGGACGACAGCGGTGGTGGGAAAAAGCGAAGCTATAGTACGTAATTGGTGAGAGAAACAGCTTTAGAAGTTTATGAGAGCTGAATAGTAACGAAAGTAAGAAACAGACTCGGGGCTGAGAAAAATATATTTCTGATATGGTATGTGTTTGCGTGTACATATAATGGTAGAAAGTTTCCTAATGTAGGTAATTTTGGCCACGTTTAAGCTAAATCTGCGCGCATTCGATGCACAAATGTTTGTTTTTTTCATATTGTGCTTTCAAATAACAACAACAACGCCGAAGAGTATTTTAGATTTCGTCGATGTTTTATCAACAGTTTGATGAATGTACCTATATCAGCTAGACTTGCGTTTCGTTAATGGACTTTTTTCTAATCTCACTTCTTGATATAAGTTCACGGTGAAATAATAATGCGAAGCAGTGCTTTAGGATTTTCGGACACCCGATGTTGTATTAGAATATCATTTATCATTTTTCAAAGAAAATTTCCATATCATTCCAACTATTAAATTATTGCAGTGAATAGCTGAAACCAACAGAAGGTACATGCGTATTCTGGGTACCACGTCATCAGTGGCATTTCGCAGCGATGTGCTCTGGGGGAGGGAGGGGGAGACAACCCCCACACCCCCTGTTCGGTAGACCTCTGCACGTCATCTTCAGGATGAGGTACCTATAACGGCCAAGCTGAAATTAAGAGTGAAAGGTCGGAAAAATAGCATGTTCGATCCCCAAAAAATAACATTTCACAATTTTTAGTCTTTTTAGTCGTTAAACTATCACCAATTGAATTTTCACAGAAACACGGGGGGGGGGGGGGCTCACTGGGGGGGGGGGGGGAAGCTCACTCAACAGCTCCTCGTAACCCTCATGTCTCCCATCTTCGCATCTCCAACCTATAGATTTCACGTTCGTATTCAGAAGGTTCAATTTATGTGAATACGACCCAATATTATGAACATAATCGTAATCCAAAAATTGGGAGGGGGTGCTGTCACAGTCCAGCAGAGGCCCTGGCGATGATTTTCTAATTTTACAAGCTATAATTATACTAAATATAGAAACAATTTCAATATTCGCAGACTTTTCCAACGTAGCTCTGTTTACCCCTCTCTTAAAAAATTACAAATTTTAACTATGACTTTTATAAACTAAAATTTTGAAAAAAATGTATTTCAAAAAACACCGCTTCAAAGTTGCACCAAAATAGTATCTTTATTTTTTTTTAAAGTTTGAAATGGCCATTTTTAGGGTACATTTTGAGAGGAGAGGATGTTGATTTTTTCAGATATGTCCCTCGTATGGATCTATAACATAATAAAAAAAGAATCACTTCTCATTTTCAACTTTTAAGCAGTATTCAGGGGGGGGGGGAATAACAGCATTTTTCAAGGTCAAATTAAAGGTTAACCCTCATATCTCTATTCCTTGACCCATGAGGTTGTTTTGTGGACACGTTATACAACTTTGGATTGCCTACTGATTGGCTTAAAACGAAACCATTTTTTCATTTTAGCCTCTCAGCACTCCCTCCCTCAAATTTGACTGAATTTTCGCAGATCACCCCCCCCCCCTGTAATATCAAATTCGCCGTCAATTAACGCCTATTTCCCAAATTTCATCGATTTTGATCAGTATCGAGCTGAGCAAATAATTTTTAGCTTCGAAGGGAGGAAAAAATAAATGAGTATGCAGTATCTGACATGGTCAAAAATTGTCGTAATGGTCTTCTAGGACACCAAAACGGATTTTTTTGTTAGTCTACTTTTCATTGACAATATGACAAAAAAAATCCAGGTTCGAAATTGCACAAGTTGATCAATTAGCACTTTCAAAAAAAATGAGTGTTTTTCAAAAAATAGGGCTCCTTTAAAAACCAGCTAGGTTGTGGATTTAAAACTTCGGTTAGGTGGGGCCTACGTATTTTTATATTACGTAACTACGCACTCAGCAGAAAAAATATCACCCGAAATCTCTTTTGGGGTAAATTTATCTATCCCTATTCGATTATAGCTTTTCTAATCTACTAGCTCAATTCGGAGGGAACATATGCGTGGAACAAACTCGGAAAACAAGAAAAACCAACCAGAAAACTATACTTTTTTTAGGATTCTGAGCAGGTGCAATTGAGATGAAAAGTTAGAACGCCAACTTTAAGACACTTACTCTAAATGTACACGCCAAATTTTAATCTTCTGGCTCAATTAGGAAGGGAAATCATTATTTTCCCCCTTCTAATTAACTTGGGCTGGGAGGTTGATTTTTAGGCATTTATTACAACGTTTGATTTTCTATCGATTAGTCTGATGACAAAATTTTTTTACAATTTTTGATTCTAAGAACTCCCCTCTCCAAAATTTGACCATAACAGAATTTACACTCAAAGTCATCCCTATTCATATGCATTAAATTTTGCGTCAATTTAAGCTAGCTGCCTATATTTGACGAATTTTGGTTGGTATCTAGTTCGTGTAAACGATTTTTGGTTTCAAGGAGGAAAAAATAAAATAAAAATGTAGTGGATATCAGACGTGGCCAAAAATGGTGTCAAAGGCCTGACCATGTGACGTAAAAAAATCAGCCTAAAAAATAGATATAAAATCAAAAGAAATTGCAGAACACTTCTTATGAAAAATGGACATTACCGTCATGTTGGGAGGTTATTTGTATCAACGTTGACCTCAAAATCATCTTTATAGCTATAACAAAAGTAACCATGATGTTTTTATCAGAAAATGAAGCTCAAGTGGCAGAAAAAAGTTGAACCTATGATGAAAAAAAAAACTGAACATAATTTATGTATACGTGAATTTTTCTTTAAATAATGAAATGCAGTTAAAAAGTAGAATTCAAAAATTCGCGAGGCTATTGCATTTTACCTTTATTTCTTTTATTGTAAACATTAAAGGTACATTTTCAATTTGTATAATTTTCCTTCCCTTTGTAATTTAGTATCGTCAAAAAAATACGTAAGTTTACAATTTACATTGTTGTATGTAACTTTCCGAGTCTTTAATTAGGAAACCATTCAGTACAGGTAATACTAACCCGAATTAAATCCCACCTTTTTCTGATTCAATTTCGATGCTGAATATTCATCTGAAGCTGTACTAGACCGATGTTAATACATTAACCTAACTATTTTATTATAACAATAATTAAAAAGGTAAACGTTGGTATCTATTATGTAAAAAAAAGGGAGTTAATTTATTTTGCGAAAATAATTAGAAAATTATTCGTTCAATAACGTCAACTCGCATATACATATACAGACAAAATCCATTATTGGTTTTAAGCCCTCTACCGTGTACCGCAGAGTAGGTACTATAAACTCTTCGACGATGTAAATTACTGGATAAACAAGTTGACGGCAACGGTAAGCCGCGTAATTGCTTTTATTTTAATTGCACCAACAGGTCATGATTTTACAATCTTATTACTCGCAATGTCACCCTGAACCTTATCCGATTAGAATTTTTTCATTATTCGTCCATCATCCGCAGACAATTATACAATTTAAAATAGCGCAAACGTACAGTTAATCTTTCTCGTACGAACGTAGTTTGTATTAAAGGTAAAATTCAATCCGAAAAGATTGTTGCCCTTGCAGTACTGGAGACGAAGAAGTGCTGCTAGAGGCTAAGAACACGCCTAATGTCATCGTCATCGATGAAAAAAAAAATATATATAACAAATACGACGTTGTACACATATGGAGAGAAAAAAAAAATCAACGAAAGTATGGCCTCAAGAATGGTGAACTTTCACCTGTTCTTATATGGCACAGCTATACATACAAGTCTGTACTGCCTAACACGCACGTTCGTTGCGAAACTTTTAAAACTTTTCCATTTTGTAGTTTTGTTAACTCACTGATTGTGCTGAGGTATTGCTTCGTATACAATGCGGAATGGACGAGTTTACAAAGTGAACGTGGAACGGCTACAGAAGGGTAATGGAAGAACGGGCGAATTGGGGTTTGGGAATATTTTTCATGGTTTTTGAACTGTATACTACTGTGCAACAATGCAAGATATTAATGATAGGTTGAATCGTTTTTATATATATAAAAAAAAAAGGTAAAGTGATGGTACGTATACGAATGATTAAGTGAACAAGTAAAATAAAAAAAATTCCTAATGTCGTTTGATAATATGGTCTATTTGTTCCTTTTTTACACAAATGTATTGCATTAAAGTACCCTCAAAATACGCTAATTTTTAGTATATCTCAACGCTGATTCAAAAATATTCTCGGCTAAAAGTACACCGCTTTCATTTAATGAGAATTACATATTCGTGTCAATTAAGTTGCATACTCGATTCGCCGTAAATATGATGCGCAATTTAGACAAATAAGGTTTCATCTGTAATTCGCCGCAAATACGATTTCAGGCCGATACCCAAGTGGTAAGTAGATACTATCGAGAAACATTCCTCATCAAAGCTTTAACCCCCCAACCCCACCGGTTTTCAAGGTGGATGGCTCCAAGGGAAACTCACATATGAATTTTTTTTGAAGATGCTAATCCATCAATTTGCGCAATTTTTTGATGTGTTGTAGACATATATGAGGGGCATCTTTGAGAAAATCGACTACCCCCTCACCTCATAATTGTTCCCCCAACACCTTTGTGAAAATTTTATTAATTTTTTTAATATGGATAGTGGTTTTGTATAATTTTGAAATTATGTTTTTTAGATGTATGTTAAGCCCCTTCATAACATATATTTTTTTCAAAATTTTAGCTCGGGTGCGCCATAGTCAAAATTTGAAAAAAAAACTGAAAATAAGAGGCTAAAATGGGAAAATATTAGAAAAATTTTTTCACTAGAGGAAAGCTTTCAAAAGTTCTAATAATTTGCGTTCAGATACGTTGAAAACAATATCGGAGAAGTGAAAAATTCTCGAGGACCCCTATTCGGCCCGTAACACCCCCCCCCCCCTCAACCCACCAAAGACTATT
>FIZR01024618.1:0-19922 GCA_900060175.1 Ferrisia virgata | reverse complement strand
AGGTTAGGTTAGGTTAGGTTAGGTTAGGTTAGGTTAGGTTAGGTTAGGTTCCCGGGGGGGTGGACTTCGGTTCACCACCAGCCCTTCCAAGGGAACCGGGCGCGTCCCCAGGTTGCGGATAGGGGAACGGCCAGGGTGCAACTCGGGCCAGCTGCGAATATGGGCTAAGACCCCTAATAAGCAGTCGCGGACAATGGACAGGGGTGCCTTCTAGGAGGAAGTGGGGCAGGGTGTGGAAACCCTGCTCTAGTAAAAGCTTTCCCCGACAGTTGGTATCCCTGAAGCGAGTCGCTCCCGCTATAAGGAGCCTCCCTTGAGGAATATACCCCCTCAAGCCTCCTCATGCCCCCTCTATTCCTTTCCTCTCCTCATCCTCGCTGTCTATCGGTCCAGAGTTACGTACTGCCTCTGTGGCCTTCACGTCCTGTTTCCGATCTCGTCTTTTCAGCTCTCGCGTCCCATGGGGTTATCTCGGCAAAGGCGAGTGTACACCTGCCGATATGAGGGCTGCACGGTCAACAGCCTGTAACTTGAGACCAAATCAAGTCAGTCGGTAAAGAGCACTCGTAACGTTTTGTGGGTTTTTCATAAACCCTCCGCAACTCCCTAGCCGTGTGGGAGTTTCTGCACCCAATCCCGGGTGTAGTTGGGTGGGCGTTACCACTGCTACGTCGCAAACCTCGGGGCACCAGCCGACCCCCCGTTGTAATCAGGCTAGGGCAGATACACGGTGCACTGTCTGCCTGGTCTTTCAAACCGCCGGTACTCGTGGGAACGAATATGGAAATTTCAAATTCAAATTCTTCTCGTAAAGCTATTGAAAACTCTAATGTACCGGAACCTAATGACAATTCTGCCGATGGTTGCAGCGCCACGGCAGTCTCACGGGCTGCATCCCCCCCTCATTCATCGTCCTCCTTTAACTTCACGTTAAAAACTCCGGACCTCGGCGCCATCGTCAGCGCCTTGAAGGTCCCTAAGCTTGACCCGGCCGAACATGTTCCGTACTGGAGGAACATGAACGGTAGCTGTCAAGCTAACTTCAAAATCCTCTATAAGAGAGGATTCACCTTCAAGAACCTCCCCTTCCGTTTCGACGTGGCGAGAGGTCCAAATGAATCCAACGCGGACTTTCGTTCTCGCAGAACGAGAGAAGGCAAGGCCCTTCGTCAACTGGCGGAGACCCCGACGATTCGTCCCCCCACCACCATCAGGTCACCGATGAAGGTGAAGAAGACCTCCGCTAACGATCCAGTACGGAACAAGGAAGCGAAGGATAAAACTCTTGATCTATTAATGAGCCACGTGTGTAGTGATGTATTACTAGTAACTGAAGGTGACACACCTTATGAATTTATGATGAATCTGGAATCACGACACGATAAAAATGATGCTGGATATAAAATAATAGTGAAAACGAAACTCATGAATACGAAGATGGTAAACTTCAAGTCAGCAGAGCAGTACTGCGATGAGACTTATAGATTGCACTTACAAACACATCGAATCGTTAGAGTGACACTCCCAAATTTTGACCAGAAGACATGTAAGGTATGGTTTTCTATGGTGGAGGCGATTTTTGCAGCCAACGCCATCCATACAGATTTAGAAAAATTCGGCTACCTGCTGCAAAGTCTTACTGGTGACGAACTGACCGTTATCTCCGATATTATCACCTCGAAAGGCGAGAACAGATATACAAGTGCCAAAACTCGATTAATTAATGTGTATGGCCTGAGCTTGGAAGCAGAGCTTGATAAATTTGTAAAAGTGATACCGTTTTCTGTAAAAATGAGTGATTATCAAAGTGCCGTTACTCAAAAAGGTAGAGGAAAGAAAAGACGTAGGAATTCGGCAGAATGGGTTAAGAATGTAAAACGAAGGTGTAGAAATAGTGTACAAGCTCGTGTTGAACCGTAATGTTTGATTACCATTACCTACTTTTAATGTTCGTTTTTTTTATTCTTTTACTCTTGTTCCTTGTTCTCAATTCTCATGTTTTGAAATAAAAGAAGTTAGTTTTAAAAATGGTAGATTGGAACAAGTGGCGTAATGGTTTGATTACCTAATTTTAATGTTCGTTTTTTTTTATTTTTCTACTCTTGTTCTCATGTTTTGAAATAAAAGAAGTAAAATGAGAGTGAGACTTTTTATTTTTTATTTTTATGTTTTTCAAATAAAAATAGGGGGATTTTGAAAATTTTGTGGTATCAAGGTATCAATACTTTGGTATCGATACTTTTGAGCATTGATACCTTTGATACCGAATATCGATACTTTTCAAAATATCGATACTTCGAAAGGTATCAGGAACACTATACAACACCCAAGTCAACTGCAGATTTGAAACCAAAAAACCTAAGACAGCTCCCAAAACTGCGAAACGTAAGGTACCACCTACAGATCCAGAAATGAAGAAGAAACGAGGTCGTCCACGTAAAAGTAAAGAATAAAACTAAGAGATTTCAGCGATGGCAACGATACTCTGACTGAAAGCTATTTTTTTACGTCTATTTTTTCCATCATTTTTTGCTATAATTATTGATTTTTCAGTTTGAAAATAATTGTGTAATTCTTCATTTTGTCATAAATACATCGAAGCATGATTGTCATGTTTTTTCACTTTTGAATGATTTTTTTTTTTACAAAACCTGTAGTGTCCAGCGATGTAATACATTCTCTAGTGCCTTTAATACACATTATAGACTGAAAATAACATCACCATTGGATTCCTCGTGAAATTTTTAATAAGAGTGCCTGATATTTAGTGTAAAAAATTATTCCTAAAACTTTGAATGCGTTTTTCTCAGGATTCTATTTTTCTGGTAGTGATGGGATATCAAAATGGTGATATCAATATATATCGATATCCCTTCCGATAATATCGATATCTGGAAATGATATCGATATGTATCAACTTTTTTGTTACTCAGTTAAAAAGCCCAAAAAAAGCGAATTTTACTGTGTACAAAGTCATGAAATAACAAGCGGATCGAGCTCACCAAAGATGCACCAATAAAATTCGCGTATACCATCCAGTACCCGAAAAAATGTCACCTACGAAGTCACCAAACTCAAAAGTTCTTGCGATGTGAAAGAATGATGCTTAAATTGTAAACTTTGTATGATATGTATACATTTTTTTACATGCAGCTGTGTGGACCATGTCATTAGAAATAATATTTGTAAACACATTCATTCCGTTGCTCAGTTACTGCTACCTCAAAATGATAATGATTTTGTTTAAGATGTTGTTGTAGAACCTGAAATAATTAAGCAGTTTGAACAATCCCTTGTAAATCATCATGCGGAGGAAGATGACGAAAATATTAAGCAAGATATTCTTCGCAAAGCAGATGCATTTAAAGGAATTTTGATGAATAATGAATATTCCTCCGAGGAACTGAAAAAAATTCAAAATGCAATGGACAATCCTCTGAATTTAGCAGCCAAAGGAAAAAGAAAAATTAAAGAAGTTAATACCCAAGAACCGAGCAACAAATGTATATACTCTATCCAAGTTAAGAATACCCGTCAATCAAAGGGACAGTCACAAACATGGAGGCAGGTGAGGTTGTTTGTAATGTAGGGCAAATTTGTTCAGTCTAGTAATGTTGTGAAAATAAACAAATGCACAATGTTTGTTATTTTTACTTCCCTTTGTGTTTATTCAATGCACTAACTTACGATTATTTTGTTATTTTGCCTTTTGCGGATAAATACATACGTGTAATTATTCAACTTTAATTAAAGAAGTGTACAGTGCAGTGCGAATAATGGATATCTCTCCGGTCAAACGGAATAAAAGAGGCCAAGTGGTCGGAAAGAGACAGAAAATTATGGTGGTGAATTTGTACAAAAACATGATTAAAAATCAGGATATCGTGCCCACCGATCCCATGTCTCAGACCTCCATCAGTCATGAAATTGCAGAAGCAACCGGTATCAGCCCGAAAAAAATATTCAACATCATACAGGAATACAAAAATACCAAGGTAGTGAATTCACCTGGACGAAAACGACGTAGAGAAGATACCTTCGCACGGTTAGATAGTCTTCAAAAGGAAATAATTCGCAAGAAAGTGCACAGGCTTTTTTCGAAATCGCGAAATACCTAATTTAGATAAGATACTGTCAGTCGTAAATGAAGATACCGATTTACCACAGTTCAAACGAGCTACTTTACATATCGTCTTGAAAAAATTGGGCTTCAGATTCATTAAACGAGGTCTTGTCATGTGAAAAAAAAAAAATACAAAAATACAAAAATGTGAATCTATTTCGTTCGTTTGGGCGTTGTATTTCCTATGCAGCGTTACGCAGCACTGTGTGAATCGACGCCTTTTCACTCCCCCTCGATATACCGAAACGTCTACTGCATTTTGATTGACGGGTATTCTTAACATGGATATAGTATAGAAAAGCAGTTGCGATTTTCATGTAAATGAAAAAGAAAAGAAAGGATTGCTTTACAAGCATCCCAGTCTGTCAATGAGCAGGAAGCAATTAGGAACGCGTTTCAAACAGGGCAAGGGACAGCTCGCGATATTTTACAAATACATAGTGGTAATGACCACGAATTTTAATTTTTATCAAGTGTATTTGTTTCATTTTTATTTTGTTAATTGTTGTATTTTCTTTTTCTATTCATCATTTTTGTAATGTTTTCAACTTGGAAGTATCTGCATAAAAAAATTTAAAAAACATAATGGTTTATTGACTGAAGAAAGAAAATAAATAGTTGCTGATAAAAATACACGAATTTTATTGGTGCATCTTTGGTGAGGTCGATCCGCTCGTATGAAATTGACCAATAAAAAATAAAAATGATAATTTCAGCTCAAATGTCAAACCTAAAACCTTCCCGCTAAAAAATATAAAATACTAAATTACGTATGTCGTATTGTTTGTAATGTTTCGACGTAATTATCTTTTACAGAATGAATTTTAGAAATTTCTTTCCAATTTTTGTTGAAAAACATCATTTTTTGGTATCAATACAATATTGATGGTATCGATATCTCGCTGGATCAATATCAAAGTATCGATATCGATTTTTGGTCGATATTCCCATCACTACCAATCACAGGAATATTTTGATTATGGAACAACAAAATTACTTAATTACAATATTTTATCAATGACCAATAATGAATACAACAAAAACTAAGATAATGTTTGGTTTTTTTGAGCGATTATATCCTCAAGATTAGAACAACGAATAAATTAAAGTTCGGCAGCACTAGACTGACCGTAAAATTGAATATTACATTTACTAATAATGTACTTTGAATGGAATGTAATTGTAATCATTACCTTATAATTCACAATCGTAAAGAAAATTGTTCTCCCAATCACATTATTATGAACTGCAGGTAATGTTCTGCTTAACAACTTTCACACAGATAATCCTCTCTTGAAAACACATCGTAGACAAAATATTTACAGCGGATCGCACAAATTTTGAAATTTCACACGAAATACGAAAACATGTTGTTCAACGTTACATTTATTCAAGAAATCGACCGAAAAATAAAATTTTATTCATTTCAATACATTAAATTAACACCATGTACCGCATGGCATCACGAACTGTAATCAGTAATGCAGTGATGCACAGAAGCGGAGCGAAACATACCAATGAGAAGAACAAGTATGAAATAAGAATGCGATTATAGGATCAGTGTTGCAAGAACGCATTCTCGTTCAGAAATGTTCCAACTTCGTTCCTTTCAGGAGCATTCTGTAGTGGTAAATAAATGTAAACACCGTTTTAACGTGAAACAACTAAATTTATTCGCGTAAGCTGGTGACATTCATATTACAATTTACATTTGTCGTAACGAGTTAAAAACAGATTACTGACTCGATATATTTATTTTTACGTATATTTATATTTACGTAGCCGCGCATTTCACCCCTAAACCAATTAGAGAAGGGATGAAACAAGAAATTAAATCAACTGGTTTCCCAAGGGTTGAACCAGCTGATGGGAGAGAATGGATATTGCGTCATTATGTGTAAATACTTGGGAAATACCATATAATCATGGTAAAAGTGCGAAGCGAACGTTACCGCTTCATTTCATCAACTTCCCTTCGTTCAATGAGCGTTCCTGTTCGTTCTCCATTCTTTTTTTCCCTGACGTTCTCGTTCTCATTCCCACTCTTTTTTCCCCCTTATCTTCGGTGATATATTGCCAATTAACATCTAGCTATTACAATCTTACAACCAGCATCGGATTGAGGGGGGGGGGATCAACAAAATCTGTTTTAGGCTACTAAAAGATCATTAAGACATTTTTTTTAGTTATGTCAGATATTTATTTTTTTTTGAACATTAAAATCATTTACTCAGCTCATTATCAACCAAAATCGCTCCAATCCGGTCGATCGGCGCAGTTTGGCAGCGGATTAAATATATATGAGTGGGAATGAATTTGAGTTAAAATTCAGGCATATCCCAATTTTAGGGAGGGGGTGCTGAAATGTCAAAAATTTAAAAATTGTCTCTCTTCAGGCCAATTGACAAAGAATCAAAAGTTGTACAATATAACCAAAAATCAACCCCCTAAGTCAATTAGGAGGAGAGATATAAGGATTTTCGCCTTTCTTGACCTTGAAAAGGGCTGTTCCTCCTCTATCTCCCCACCAAAATGAGCTAGAAAGTTGAAATTTGGTATGTATATTTAGATTTTTTTTAGCTCTATTGCACCCTCTCACAACCTCAAAAAATAAAAATTGGTTTTAGGCCGGCAAAATTGTGGCGAATACATTACCAAAAAATTAACTGAAGAACGAAGAACGTAAGAAAATTTATGCGTTCTTGTTCCCGTTCTCGTTCTTTTAAAACATTCACATTTGTTCTTTCCTTGTTCTTCAAGAATCTCAAGTTGTCTGTTCTCATTCCGTTCTTGCAACACTGTATGGGATTGACCGAAATAATCGGTGAAGCCTGAAGACCGATTACCTTACGATTGATGAAAACAGTTTTTCAATGAAAATTCACAAAAATTCCCATAATCCAATCAAAAAAACTGTATCAATTTTACTAATGGACCGTTTCGTTACTTCATAAAAGAACTGATTTTTTTTTTTAACGCTTTCCGTGGTGTACTAATATAGCTGGTTTGAGGATACATTGAGGCAACTGGTATTTCATCAATTCCTTTAATTTCTTTTCCTCTAAAACCAAACCTCAATGCATTACAAAAACACTTTTTGATCATATGAATTCTAAAACCACTCTATCATTCGTCGTACATTCTACACCATGATATTTGTCAACAAGTATTCGCAAAGACGTATGCATACGCTTATGTCAAACTCAAAGCCCGATAAATCCTATAATTCTCAGCTTTTATCCATTTTTGTTTGATACTATTGTTTATACATTTCATCTGAAGAATTATTGTTTAAAAAATGAATAATATAAATGTTTTGAATGAAAAAATCATTACTAAACACAGAGGTACAGTTATCAAAATATGAAATTCATAGGGAGTATAACCATTCTAACGAAAGAAAATTTGAAAAACAAAAACATAGCAAATAATATAATAAAACATACAAACATTACATAATCAACAAAGTTCAACTTAAAGTTTAAGTGTTTTCCGATCAAATTTAGTTGGAACTGAGTGTGAATTATGCAGATGCCATAGTAATCTTTCTTCGATATGATCGAGTGCACCCAAAGTTAAAACTAAAGTTTCAAATTTCAACATGCTATAGCAATTCAAACCTGGAAAATATGTGGCTTGAGATTAGTACTAACTTACAACACTGTCCACACAGTGAGATATTTAAACGTACCGTAAGCAGGCATAGCCATAAAGTGAGGAATACCATCTAAAGCTAAAGCCATATTACGAGTTAAAACATCAGATCTGAAATAAATTGAAAAACAAATAAATTATTAATAAGTTATTACGTTAGGTCCACGGACATATATGAACGGTAAACATACTCGTCGACGAATAAAACCGAAGCTCCCCATTTTCTTTCTTCGGCTAAATCTAACAAGAAATTAGGATCTTCCGTAGGAATTTCTAATCGATCAACGAAATGTACATCATCCTGCACAATTCACGGATTATATATCAAAACAATAGTAAATCATTAATCCACGTCTCATTTATGAAATTCATACCTGCGCTAGTTTCACGGATAAAGTAGCGCACAATCCGTTCAGTCGTTTGGTTATAGATAACATGTAAAATTCGGTTCTAGGACCTCGAGGTCCTTTAGAAACAGCGCCACCTTGAAATATATGCGATTTTCTAGTACCATGTCGAGCTCTACCAGTACCTTTCTGAGGCCAAGGCTTTCGATTACTTCTTTTAATTTCAAGTTTTGTAGGAGCCCATCTCCAATCCTAAATGCAACAAAATTGTACTAGTATGCATTAATCGACATATTGGCAAACTTATTATATCACAACTATTTACATACGACGTTTTTATATTTCTGTTGCCACTTTATATTTTCATGTATCAAATCGATTCGAGGTAAGGTACCGAATACTTCGGGATGTAAATCGATTATCCCCAAGAGGGTTTTTCCTTGTGTATCTAAATTCTCAACCCATGCTTGGCGAGGAGGTATATGCGGATTCAAGTGAGGCAGCTTACGCTTCGGAATTTCAATTGTACGGGATCCTTCCGTAGAATCGAGTATCGGCGCAGATTCAGCTGCTGGTACAATTTCTACTTCAGTTTCTATAAATTAATAATATTTGTTGATACTTATATTCAATAATATTTGTTGATACTTATATTCAATACTTAATCAGTGAAAACCCTTTGTAGCTATTTGCATTGTTACCTTTCTTGGATCTAAAAAAGTTGAAGTTCCTGGAAAATTGTTGTAACGGGAAACGCGAACCTAGTAGACGTGAAGTTAACATTTTAACAAATAGTTGGAAAACAATAAGGCGGTTAGGTCAATTCTGCAAACTACGGCGTTGCTTTTATCAAAATGACATATTTTTATGTATAAAATTTGACAATTAAAGAATAACTTTGCCGGTTTGAATAATATTTATTCAATTACAACAGAGAAATTATCTGAAAGTGAAAATGAGATGTTCTGTTGTTTATATGCTCTGTGTTGGATACATTCTTGCTAGCGTTATTCCAAGCAGCGTTCGTATTAAAGGCGAAAGTAAAACTTGATAAAGATTTCAAATTTAAATTTTCAATGTTTCCTTTTTTTTTTGCAAAATTATGAAAAAAGTTGAACTTTTGTGGCAATTAATCGCCATGAAATTTAAAAAAATTTGTAAACAAAGTTTTACTTTTTTCATTTTTTATCAGAATTTAAAATTAAAATGAAAAATGAAAAGAATTGTACAATTTTTTTAATAGTGTGTAGGTAATTTCGCTTTTATTATGAAGATAACTTTACAAAACATCTTTATTTATTCTTTTAACTTTTTTTTTTTTCATAAAAAATATGTAATTTTTTAAATATAAATTGAGATAATTATGTAATAAATTTTACAATTAATGTGGTCCTATGTTGATCTGAAATTTAACGAGTGTTCTGTTCAATAAAGTGTAATAAACGTACTGAAACAGTAAAAATAGTACGTACGGAAATAAAAATTTCAAATTCACTGGGAAATTGTTGTTCCAGTACTCCTGTTGGAATCTCAATAATTGACCGATGGTAAGTGAAATTAGTATTAGTTCTGTTTCTTCGTCGTGTTATTATTCTTGAAATACTTCGGAAGCTACTGCATGCTTCCAAAATCTTCCCAAGTTAAGGAATGCATTTCAGTTCACATTTTTCACTGGATGCATTGAAAGAAAAAAAGAATGAAAAATTATCCATATACCGAAATAATATTATACTTCAATTCACCAAAACGGCATGTAATGCTTTCTTGCAAAATCGTGAGACTAGAATCTCATGTTTTCGCAAAATTTTCGCCTATAAACAAATACATATACAATTTGCAGATAACTTGAGCCGATTTGAAACACCATCAACGAAAGTCATTACATTCTTTAGTGGATTTTATTGAAAGGGCGTTTGATCTCAATAGTCGAGCTTGGATAATTACTTTATTCTAGCTTTGTTCTGTAAAACACATATTATCTTTTCGTAGAATTTTAGAAATGGCAGCGTAATATTAGAATGGTTGTTTTCCCTTGAACCGAGGAAGAAAATGAAAGAGTTATTTCGTAGGTAATCATCCGATCATTACGAAGTATAATTTCCAATTAATATTAGGTCTGATGATGAATTTGACGATTACGATTCCGTTTTCCTTTTAATTTGGATCGGATTCGTAAAGCTTATATTAGTACTCAATAAGTGTTGATGTTCCGTAGAAGTTTTTAAATCTTTATTCAAAACTTGTATCCCTTTTCTAAATAATTTATATAAATGACCAATGAATTAGGTATTATTACAATTATTATTACAATAATGAATCAGGGTTTAGTGACCTCACTTCAAGCTAAAGTGGTATAATGAGCTAATATTAAGATACTCGTTGTTAATAAATGTCGTTTGGTAAATAAATATGGGTTATATTGGGAAAAATTGAGTTTAGCATCCATGTTTTTCTTTTAAAATTTTGTTGAGACAAGACTAATTAAAAAATTTACTCATATTAATAGCGATTAATGAATAAGACTTAATGATCCATATATATCTATATGTTGCTCGAAAATCGTGAAATTTTGTTCTTTGTGCTGTACAATTAGAAAAAGCCCCCTTTGTCGTAATATCAGGATTAAAAAAAAATGTTTAATGTGCTTATTATTTTTGTAATCCATGTAGGGTATCAACATGCAGGTGTTGAGTTGTTCGATTTTAAATTGAATATAATTTCCACGTATAACCAATTTGGGCTATAAATGGATGATGGGGGGGGGGGGGAGCAAAACTCAAAATTTTCAAAAATTCCATGCGGGGTAATACAATGTGATTTTTTAGACCGCCTTTTCTCAAGTTTAGTAAATTTCAAATATGTGACCAAATTGAACTTCAGAATGACTGATTTCGCTATCTTATCGTAGGAAAATCTTTGTGACAAACAATAATTTAAAAAAAAAAATGAATATTCTCTTGAGGAATCCATTTCCTTGTAGCGATGTTTATGTATTATTTTTATTAATAAAAATTCAAAAAACAAACATCGCGTTTCACGTACTTATAATTATAATCTATAAAATAAATTGAAAATTGTTACAGAAAAATAAGAATCTAGGATGTCTTCTTTTGATAAGTTTTCTATTACTTATAGGTATATAAATTTAAGTTCAAAATGATCGAAATAAAAAACATCCACAATCACTCGTAAACTGACAGAAAATGATCATACTTATACAGTAAAAACTACCCATAGTTACATTAAAAAAAATACACCAAAGTTTCATTTAAAACACCAAAGGTCTGTTTCAAAATTGAAAGTATAAATGTTTCAATTAGTCGTCCAATATTTTGAGTTGACTAAAAAGAAGGAAGACAAAAAAAAAAAAAAAAAAGACACGACGAAGGTAAATTTTTCTTTAACGTCTCAATAATACGGACATTTTAATATAAATCAGATATCTATAGCAGTATATGAAAAATGAGTAGGGTCTATTATAGTACCGTTTTTAGATCTGGAGTGGAAATATTCTCGATTACGATGCAAAGACATTGCTGAATCTGCATTTAATCTCATCATTATTCGCGCAACGATAGATTTGGTACGAATTCCCGGTCGATATACACGTAATCGACACGAACGATTTCGTTCGATTGCGAATTTCATTCAAACCAGAGAATCCTGTAATGATAGATTGAGTGAGGATCGCCTAGCGGATTTGCCGATCTTATTATCACATTCTATAGATTCGGATTTCGCTCTTTTGTCGTCATTTTTCTGATTATTAACGGAGTATAGTAAATTCGAGGGTGATAGTTCTTCGACGGACGAGCTAAACATTTGATTTACATAGGTCGCGTAATCGTCCGCAGGAAAGCTGGCTATTCCTGCGGATCTAGACTGCGATTCATTACGGGCCGTCGTCGAATCGGTGGTATTTATGGTGTAAACGTCGTCTTTTCTAAACGGCTTCCATCTGATACCCTTCCATTGAGCGTCTATGGAGCTATCTCGATGCAGGGACCATTTGGACGCCGATCTGCTCAGTGTAGGTCTACTGTCGCGAGCCGTGGCTGCGACGCTTTTCCTGCGAAATGCGTCCTTTTCGGCGAAACGTTTGGCCATCGATGGCCGTCTGCCGGAATGGAACAGCAACGAATTGTGTTTGGTTAGTTTGTGGTCCTGGTTACGATGTCTGGTCGATTCGGCATTGTCTGCTCGCATCGAGTTGGCGTTAAGGCTGCCCGAGGAGGTGTTGTGCTTTAACGTGCTGCTTCGACTGTTCTGCGGACTGATGGGAGTGAATCGAATGTTATTCACGATAGTTTCCTCTTCCACGTTACGCTGAGCAGTTTTATCGTGGCGTTGTCTAACGCTGTCAACATTCTGACTATACAAAACAGGCGTAAACGATGATACGTGTTTTAAAAAATTTAATACTCAACTTACGCCTACGCGCAAATTACGAATAATTGTATCGAGATAACGCAAAAATATACGTAGCCTCTGTATGTAATTTAATTGTTTCGCATACCGCCAGTAATCTTGGTCTTCGTCGTTGCTGGACGTGAATTTCGTAGTGTACGATTCTTCGTTACCTTCTTCTTCGATTATTTCCGGTAGATAGAGGTTTTGTTGTTCTTCGGGTACTCTGTAAAGTTTGATAATGCAGAATGAAAGAATACGTTGATTGTTAGTTTTAAACTTGGAAAATTCGCTGCCACGTTAATTTTAAATTAAACCTTCGCCATCTATTCGTAACGTATTTTTATAAATTAAGAAAACAACAGTGTTACAAAACGCTAAAATGATTTTTAATTCCGTCGAAATGTGTGCAGTGAAACTGTTTAGTTCTGCGCCGCCGTTCTATCTGCTATCTCGCTTAGTGAATGTAATTTTTTCACTTTGATTATCCTTCGTTATATTTTCAAAAAAAGTCATACTAGTATTAAGGACTATAAACCTCTGGCTGATCCCAGAGGAAGGAGGAAACAATTTGTATCGAAAAAACCCTTTTTTGATGATCACCGAAGATCATCAAAACCGTTTAGACGATTTTTAAACATGTGAGATAGTCACCCCCATTAGCAGTGGTGAGAGGACATAAGGGGTAAAAGAGCCTCTCCCTGTCGATCCCAAAGTTCAGCTAGCTCCCTCAGATGTTTTCAAGCAGTTTATCACAAATTAGGAAAAAATTGTCGAAAAACATGTGAAAATTGGAGTAAAATGTTAATGCTTTTTCAGCCTGATTTTCGTGAAATCTTACAATCAGGAGAATTGAAAAAAAGCATTGCGGGTAGGAAGGGTTCAATGCGGCTAAAAATTCGAAACCCTCAGAAGGCACCTCGAGGGTCCCTACAGATAAAAAATACTCAATTCAAACTTCCTAGCTCAATTTGAAGGGAAGTTATGCGAGAAACAAAGTAAAAAAAATAAGAAAACTCGATCAAAAAACCACTCTTTTTGGGGACTGTGAGAGGGGTACAATGGAGCTAAAAAGGCACATCGAGGACCTCAACTGAATGTACAAACCAAATTTCAACTTCCTAACTCAATTTAGCAGGGCGATAGAGAGGGAACAGCCCTTTTTCAGGGGAAAAGGGGGAAAACTCCTCATATCTCTCCTCCTAATTGACTTAGAATGATTTTGGATATATTGTGTAACTTTTAGTTCTCTATCGATTGGCCTAAAAAGGGGCAATTTTTGCGTTTTTGGCCCCTCAGCACCCCCTACCTCGAAATGGAGTAAAACTGAATTTTAACCCAGGGTCACCTTCACTCAGATACATCCAATCCACTGCCAAACTGTGCGGATTGACCAAATTGGAGCGCTTTTGGTCTGTAACGAGCGAAGTAAATGATTTTAATATTCGAAAAAAAATAAGAAAATAAATATCTGACATGGCTACAAATTGTCTTAATTGTCTTCTAAGACTCCATAACAGATTTTGTTGATATCCCCCCCCCCTCATTCGCCATTGGTCGATAGGCTGTAATAGCCTTACATTCCATTGACAATATTACATGGAAAATCAGGCTAAAAAATCGTTCGAAGTTATCGAAAATGGATCAAAAATAACGAAAAAGTTCTATAAAACCGAGAAAATTTACCTTAAACATGAACAAAAAAATCGTTAAAAATCATTAAGTTGAAAATTAATCCGAAGAATTGATCAAAAAAATGAAAAAAACTTCAAAGGATTATCGAAAAATGTGTAAAAAATTGACAGATATGTGAAAAAAGGTTAAAAAACATGAGAAAATTAATGTAAAATGTAAGAAAAAATCATTAAAAATCATCGAAAATTGATCAAAAATCTCAAAAAATTGTTAAAAATAGGTGAAAAATGAAGCAAAATATGAAAAAAAATCGTTAAAAATGAAGAAAAGTTGAAAATTGGGTAAAAATTTGACATATATGAAAAATAAGTAAAAAAAATTACCGAAAATATGAAAAAATATCGTTGGAAATCATTGAAAATTGGGTAAAAAAATAACAAAAATGCATAATAAATTCAAAAAATTAATCACAACTAACGAAAAAAATTCTTATAATTAGGTAAAATTTGACGTAAAAGATGAAAGAAATGTTGAAAATCATTAAATTTTTGGTAAAAAGAGCAAAAAATTGATAAAAAACGTCGAAAAAATAATGAAAAATAACTGTAAACTGGCGAAAAATTTTTGAAAATCGTGAAAATTGTGTAAAAAAATGAGCAAAATGGGTTAAAAATGGAAAAAATTGACCACACATCAAGTAAAAAGATTGAAAAATGGATGAAAATCAACTTAAAATATGATAAAATTTGTTAAAAATGATCAAACGCTGAAAACAAAAATTGACAAGAACGGGCAGCAAACGTTGCAAAAAATAGATGAAAAATCAAGAAAAATACTTGAAAAAAATATGAAAATTATAGTAAACTATAATAAAAAAATCATTACAAATCAATGAAAATCTGGTATCAAATTGACAAAAATGCTTAAAAATGAAGAATCATCAGAAAAATGTTAATAATTGGGAAAAATTGATTTTTTTTTCATTTTTTACTTCAACTTTTACCCAATTTCTAACATATTTGTTTGATTTTTGGTCTATTTTCTTAATTTTTTTCGTATTTTTACCAATGTTATACTCATTTTCATTAATTTTTAACGGTTATTTTTTCATATTTTACTCGAACTTTCACGTGTTTTTCAATTTTTTTTCATTATTTTTGATCGATTTTCTAGATTTTTTTTTCGTTTTATTATCAATTTCTTAATCATTTTTCTTTTATTTTTAACAATTTATTCGTATTTTACTACAATTTTCAGCTATGTTCAACCTTTTCCCCATGATTTCTATCAATTTATTGCAACTTTTACCATTTTTGTAAATTTTTTCATTAAATTATTGCTGATTTTTAACGACTTTCTCCATATTTTACCGCAGCTTTCACATATTTTTCGTAATTTTTTTCGTATTTTTAACAATTTTCTGTTGAATTTTCATTGATTTTTAATGTTTTTTTTCATAATTCACTATAATTTTTACAAGTTTTCAACTTTGTTTTCGCAATTTTTCTTTTGTTAATTTTTCACCTTTTTTCATATTTTAGATTAATTTTTAGCTATTTTTCATGCTTTTTTCGACAATTTTGGTAAATTTTCTACTCTTTTTAGCCATTTTTTTTTTCAAATTTTATGTTTTAGGTCAATTTTTACGAAATTATAAACATTTTTTTCGTGAATTTTTTACTCAATTTTCTGCATTTTTCGCGCATTTTTACTAATTTTTTATCAAGTTTCAAAAATTTTCAATAATTTTTGGGACATTTTTTCGCGATTTTTAATCAATGTTCTGCACTTTTCTCCCATTTTTGTAAAATTTCCATACGATCAAAATTTTTTTAACAATTTTTTTCATATTTAAATCACTTTTCCAATATGACACGAGAGTGCGTTTGGGGGCTTTAGTCTTTTCAGCTCAATTACACCCTCTCCCAGACTCATAAAAGCTGTTTTTTGAGTGATTTTTCTCATTTTTGGAACCTATTCCAGGCATAAGTCTTCTATAAATTCAGCTATGAAATTGAAATTTGGTACGTAGATTTAACACGGGTCCTAAATGTGTTTTTTTGAAGGTACTAGCCTTTCAGCCTCATTTTACTCCTGATCTCAGAACCCCAAATAAGTAGTTTCCGCCCGTGCCCATCTCCAAATCAGACTAAGCGTTGAAATCTGGTACGTAGATTTAGTAGAGATCGTAAATGTGCCTTTTTTTGGGGGCTATTGTACCCCATCAAAATAAATTTTTAGTCGATTTTTCTTATCATTCGATTTCGTTCCATATCTCCTGTTTAAATTGAGGTAGGTGATTGGAATTTGGTATACAGATTCAATAGCTCTCTGCTTACATCCTTTTCCCATAATTTCACTTCTCAATTAAACATTTTGACTTTCTTAATGCGTAGTTCAATTATGTACCTAAACTGTACGCTATAAGAATCGAATGCTTACTGCATGTTGGCCACCGATCCTCTGTAGGTCCTCTTTTTATGCATTATAGATGCTGCGGTGTAAGGTAGAACGTAATGATCATCGTCGAAATATTTATCCTTTTGCAATGGCGGATTGTGTAACATCAATGTGTCTACTCCTAAATACGATACCTAAAAATAATATACCATAATATAAGTAGGTACTCTGGGTAGGTAATTAATGAAAACATCGACGAGAGCAGTGTACCTTTATATGCCTATCTATCAACCAGTTTAACTCGAAATCTTCATCGTCATCTCCGAATGGATTTATCAATTGCTCCGCTACCTGTTGATAGATATTTTCCATTAAATCACCATATACGTTTTGGTGTATTTTCATCCATCTGATGTTATTTATCTTCTTACCTTGAGCAATCCCATATAAAAAAGAAATTGCAGCACGGTGAATACTGGAAGATAAGTGTCAATTTCCATTTGCATTGGTTGATTGGAATGCTCAACGTATTGCCTACCTACTACGGCTGCAATAAAAAATGAATACGTGGCTAAAGTGACTACCTATAAAATTGGGTAACAAAAAATACAAGTTACATAAAATTATTTTTTTAATGTAAATTGAACGCGAGTTAATTGAAGCGTAAATTTCGGATCAAGAAAAGAGCTGCAGTCCAATTCGAAAAAAAAAATATAGGTCTATGTGGCATTTACTTAATTCGCAATAAGCGAAATGCCCTTGATCACAGATTTTTCAAAATTTTCACCACATCGTCGAGCTTCTATAAAAATAATTTTAGGGAACAAAAAAATTTCCTCACCTCATTCCCATTCGATTAGAATACCAAAAAAACGTTTTTTTTTTCGCAAAAAAACCTGTATTTACGCTTACTTGAGGAAAATCATTAGTTCAGTTAAAATATTTACAAGAATGATGGGCCCATGGACAAAAAATTTTTCCAAAATTTTCCACCCTTGAAGAGGGGGAGATAAATTGAAAAAAGAAAACTTTGAATTGTTGCAGTTGCAGACTCTACGAGTGGGATGTATATAAAATTTTTTTCGTTAAAATATGTATTTTAACAAGTATGATTTAAAATTTTGTTTCAATTTTTTAACCGAATTTTCTACACTTTATTGTCAATGAAAACTAGGCTATTACAGTCTATCGACCAACAACGTATGAGAGGGGGGTATTGCCAAAATCTGTTTTGGGGTTCGAGAAGACAATTGAGATGATTTTTAGCCATGTCAGATATTTATTTTTGTTTTTAATTTTTTTCCATCCCTCCCTCCTCCCCCTTCCGCCCGAACATTAAATTCATTTAATCCGCTCGATACCGTCCAAAATCGCTCCAATTCGGTCAATCGACTCAGTTTGGCGGCAAATTAGATATATATGAGTGGGGATAAACTTGAGTCAAAATTCAGTTTTGCCCCATTTTTGGGGGGGAGGTGCTGAAGGGCCAAAAACGCAAAAATTGTCTTTTTTTAGGCCAATTGATAAAAAACTATAAGTTGTATAACATGTCTAAAAATCAACTTCCTCAGTCGATTAGGAGAAGAGAAAGGGGAGGTTTCCCCCTTTTTGACCTTGAAGAAGGGCTGTTTCTCTCCTATCTTCCCACCAAATTCAGCTATGAAGTTGAAATTTATTAGGTACATTTTGTTAAGGCCCTAGATGTGCCTTTGGGGACTCTCAACTTTTTAGCCTACTTTCATCCCCTCACAACCTCAAAAAAGTTGTTTTTTGGTAGTTTTTTCTCATACTTTGAGTTTGTTTCTCGCACAACTCCCCTCAAAATTGCGCTAATAAGTCAAAATTAGGCATGTACGTTCAACACCGCGAAGCGATGCTTCTTTTCAATTCCCATGATAGTAATATGCCACAAAAATCAGGCTGAAAAAGCATCACAAAGCGATACTTTTTTTTTTGAAATTTGGGCCATTCTCAAAAACTCAAAAAATTCTCAATAATGAATTTTGCTCGGAAATGGTGGCTAATACGCTAAAAATGAATAGAAGTGAAGTTATTCAGAATGAAATTTTACATCAGATTTCGTCATTAAAATTTTGACTGGGGAAGATAATTACACGATTGTGGGCATCGGCGAATGGGGGGGGGGAGTAAAGGGTAAAAATGCGAACGACGGGTATGAACAAAAAATATACGCCGGAATCGTATATTTAGCGTGTCTTAATTAACCGATAAACATTCTTCTCCTAATTGTTTGGCCCACTTTCAGCATAAGTAAGAATTGCAATTTTGATCAGAAAAATAAATTTTAAATAAGGCGACTACTACCATATTAATACCGAACAACAAAATTTATGAGAGAATTTTTTAATTTAAATATTTACTTTGTGTGTCGATATAAAGTCGTATAGGAAAGTCGCACTTAACTTCTGCGACCTCGTTTTGAGGCCCTGGGGCACCTTCGTTCTTCAAATTTGAGGCCAAATTTAAGTTTGCGATTTTGGTATCATGTTCACATAAATCGAACCCTTCGAGTACGATAATGAAGTCAGATTCACTATTTGACCTTAATTAATACCTTATTTTGGGCATTTTACAAGTGTAAAAATTTGCTGGTAGCTGTGTACTTAAACAAGGTATTAGTTGAGGTCAAATAGTGAATTTGACTTCATTACCGTATTCAGAGGATTCGATTTATGTGAAAACGACACCAATATCACCAACCTAAGTACATATTTCCCCTAATTGTGGTTGATGGGGGGGGGGTGCCTCCAAATACCAAAATGACTACCGTTCGTATATCAATATCGATCGTAAACATGCAAAATTTGAAAATTGTTACATTTAAAAAAAAAACCTGCAGAGAGGGGACAAATACAAATAATGCCATAATAGGAAATAATTTTCAAAAAAAAATTGAATTTTTAAACTTCCGGTCAGTTTTGCAAGTTGAAATGTTTTACATCGTTTTGAGGCGGTAAAACTATCATCGTCACCAACCTAAGCATTGCCTTAAATTTGGGGAGGGGAGCTCCTACGCTCCAAAACAAGGTCACCAAATTCGGTACGACTTTCCTGCGATTTTATACCGAAACACATGGTAAATATGCAAAATTTCAAAACTCACTTGTTATAAATTGTTGTTTGGTATTAATATGGAAGTTGTCGGTGAGCTAAAAATTTACTTTTCTGAACAAAATTGTAATTTTTTCTTACGTTGAAAGTGGATCAGAAAATTAGAAAAGAAGTGCTTTTCAACTAATTCAGACACAACGAATACGAATCCGGCGTTTATTTTTCGTTTGTATCCAACTTTCGCATTTTGACCCTTTACCCCCCCCTATGCCCATGCCCACAAT
>FIZR01024615.1:0-13670 GCA_900060175.1 Ferrisia virgata | reverse complement strand
AGGATGACCAATCGGGGTTGATTTAAGGATAGTTAACGCTGTTTTATGAAAGAATTGTTTAGACGAATGGGAGTTTAGGAAACGGCGTTTAATACTATACATCTTAATTCTATACATAAAAAAATTTACGCATTTTATATAACCTATGCCTACAATTGTACATATTTTTAAGTTTATCAACATATCCAAAAATTGAGATGACGCGTTATTTTTTAAACGATACTCATATCTTCCTTTAGGAACTGTCTGGAGAGTCCAGTTTACACCGTTAGCGTTTTTTCAGCATAGCCTATTACCATGAAAAATTTGGAAAAAATCGCTGACCCCAAAGGTCAAAACGTGAACGGTCTGACATCGAATGACCCCACTGTCTTTGAGTTTTTCAACTTCATAATTTCTACAGCCTGATTTCAGACCATCCTTAAATCTCGATTACTCCAAGGACCATATTCAAAACCAAGTTCTTAAGATCACTAGTGACAGGTTCTAAAGCACATCTCTGGTTGAAAGTACTGAAGATCAATTCTATTATGAAGTCCTATATCTTGATTTACTCCAGAACCTAGTTCTGAAAAATGTTTATCTCTTGACTGAAATTTCAGAGATCAATTCATCAGCAGGTATTATGATTTGTGGTTATTTTTAGAATGACTTATTATCCTTACAGCTTGGTGATGAATCTGCCAATTGTGCAGTCGATGAATTAATCACGTAGCTATTGAATTTTTAAATTTCATCTGGAATACCATCTCTGGTTGAAAGTACTGAAGATCAATTCTAGTATGGAGTTCTATACCTTGATTAACTCCAGAACCTAGTTCTGAAAAATCTTTCTCTTGACTAAAATTTCAGAGATTAATTCATCAACAGCGATTATGATTCGTGGTTATCTTCAGAATGACTTATTATTCTCACAGCTCAGTGATGAATCTGCCAATTGTGCAATCGACGAATTAATCACGTGTCTATTTAATTTTCAAACCAAGTTCTTAAGATCACTAGTGACAGGTTCTAAAGCATATCTCTGGTTGAAAGTACTGAAGATCAATTCTATTACGGAGTTCTATATCTTGATTTACTCTAGAACCTAGTTCTGAAAAATCTATATCTCTTGACTGAAATTTCAGAGATCAATCCATCAACAGGGATTATGATTTGTGGTTATTTTCAGAATGACTTATTATCCTCACAGCTTGGTGAAGAATCTACCAATTGTGCAGTCGACGAATTATTCACGTAGCTATTGAATTTTCAAATTTCAACTAGAATACCCTGTATAAACTCACAAAAAGGTAGAAGTACAGTACATGAAAACACACCTCGTTCCTGATACATTATTTAGCTATTCCACTGTTGCAGGCTTTACCACAATCTATAATACCATACCAGATCCAATGAAAGCAGAGTGTACTTACAATACACTATGCAATGAACTTACATTTGCAAACGTACAGCATACGTAATACACCGTACAAGGTACGCAGTGCATAACTTACATAGTACACATCCACCAAGATTCACATAAGTTACGTGAATATTATATACACTCACAGAGTATCTATCATACATATACGAACGTACAATCCACTCTCAACATATATACAGTACGTACTTGCTGTAATACCTACGTACGGTAGCTACACTTTAATTTTGAATAAATTTCAATAGTTAAGCAGCCAAATAACCACCCTCTCGGTGTTTAGAAATGCGTTTTAATTACACGTTCGAGCTACTGCATTTTAATATAAATTACTTCCTTTTGTAGGAAACATTAACAACTATTCACTGCTCAGTACAGCAGGGTGGTGATAGTGGTAGTAGTGGTGGCGCAGCGTGACCCGAATATGTACTGTCTGTAGTTCTGTACGCTTTCTATACTACCCTGCTGTACCGGCAACGACTTTTCCCCACTCGCTCCTCGCCTCGAACCTTTATAAAGAGATGTTTTGGCTTCGTTCTGTACACTGGTGTTCTCTCCATTACTGATTGATGTCTGTAATATGTTATTCACGCGTTCGCGCGCTCTCTCTTTCTTTCTCTCTCTTGTCCAAAGCCTGTGGCCGTGTCGAATTCATGTAGTGGTGTATACGACCAGACATAACGAGACAAAGGTCTGATAAAGGTGTATCGTCGATAGATATCTAGTTGTTGCTAGATAGTCTGACCAGCATAATCCAAAATCAGTAAGCAATAAGGGTGCTACTCCTCACCCACCACATCCTACTATGATATAGAGATACACGTTGAGCATTCTTGCTCGTATTTTCTCATTAATGTTCACGTTCATTCGCTGGCTCACAGTTTAGCAATCTAAATCCGTCCACCAATCGCATATATGTGTACATACTTCATACCTACATTATATGCACAAATGCAGCAAATACTCTTCCACCAATGTACCTGATAGGTACCTACAGCTAGTTCATACACAAGCATAAGATAGGGTCGATAATCTGTACAGTTCCTATCTCATTCTCTTCATACGCACGTGTGAGTGTTCTCAATGCATACGAATATCATATACGTCATCTATCACGTTATATCACTTGTGTATTTCATCTTCATCATACAATTACGTAATGTTCTAACTCGATAAACTATAAAACATTCCTCCCAAACTGTTAACAGTATAAATCGTTCAAGTATCTACGTGAGCTCGCCTAACGTTCCAACAAAACAAATAAAAGTAAAATATCCTTATTTAAAATAATTCCTACCATGAAAACTTAGCTCGCACGCACAAGTTCTGAAAATCATGATATCCGAGATAAAAATCTTACACTTTCCAGTTGGAAAAAAAATGAAACCATGCATCAAAATTCAATTCCACTTTTCAAAAAACAGGCGTTAAAAAAAAAAATTTCATAAAACATGTAAAATATTTGCAAAAATTGTCCAAAAAAATATTATACAATTCAAAAATAACGACAAACCGAGAAAAAACTTGAGATGTCAATTTTCAGCTTATAAGGAGAAACATTGCGGAAAAATCTTTCAAAATGTCATTTCAACGATCAAAACATGCAAAAAAAAATGTACAAAACTCAAAACAAATCTTCAAAAAGCATCACATTTTCCATGTAAAATGGTAACAAAAAAAAAATCACTCGAAATTTCAATTAACAGCTTGAAAAACGTCAGTATTTTATATGGGAGATTTAAATTGATGAAAGAAATCGTTCAAAATTTAATTTTAAAGTTCAAAAAAATGCAATGATGTAAAAATCCTGATAAGAAATTGCCAATTTTTCACATTCAAATTGTAAAATGCTGGAAAAAATTGTTCAAAATTTCTTTTCACAATTCATTAGATATAAACATGTGAAAAAATCGTAAAAAATTTTATCTATATATTTTGTAAGTAAAATCATCCGTAAAACCTTGAGGAAAAATGGAAATTTTTCACTTTCAGGGCATCACATAAGGGAAAAATTCACTTATAATGTTAGTGTAATCTTCCAGAACTGAGAAAAATCATAATAAACATAACACGGATTTTTTAGCCTAATTTTTATAAACAACCCCCCCCCCCCAAGTCGTATCTATGCCACCTAGCAAGTCCACATACCAAGTTTTGACTTCTTAGCTCAATTTAAAGGAGGGGTTATGAAGGTAACATACTTAAGAAATAAGCAAACTCACCAAAAAGGCTAAATTTTCAAGGCTTTATGCTGGTACAGTAGATCTGAAAAGTCAAAACCCTAAAAAGACACATCTAAGACCTATACTAAATCTACATATAAAATTTCAACTTCCCAGCTCAATTTGGAGGGGAGTTATACGAGGAATAAACTCAAAAAATAAGAAAACCCACCCAAGAAACCACATTTTCGAGGCTAAAAAGGATGCGATGAATTTGAAAAGTGAAAATTACCAAAAAGCGCATCTATGGCCTAGACCAAGACCGCATACCAAATTTCAACTTCTTCGCTCAATTGGGAGGGGAAACAAAGGAGGAACGGCTCGTTTTTAAGGTCAAAAAGGAAAGAAACTTCCCATATTTCCTTTCCTAATCGACCTAAAAGTCTGATTTTTGAATATGAAACACAACATTGGATTCTCTATCGATGGGCTTAAAAAGGAACAATTTTTGCGATTTTTGGGAAGGGTTGAAATGAAATAATTACCTATAAAACAACTGATGATTATTTTCAATGTTATTTTCCTCAACAAGGCTACCACCAAAACTAACAGAGCAGTTAACAAGAAATTATGCTTGCTTACTAATATCATACATTAAAGGAAGATACTTCAGAGTATTCTTTGGCATTGCCAATTCAGAGGAGTATGCAATAGAAGCTGAAGTACCATAAGGAAGTGTTATTGCGGTCCAATTTTGTATATTTTTTAAACTGGAGATATTCCAACAATTGAACAGACTGAAACCGCAATGTTTGCTGATGATACAGCAGTTCTGCCTATTCACTCATCCCAAGAAGCTAGAAAAAATTTGCAACATGCTCTCCACAAAATAGAAAAATGGAAGATGAGGTCAATGAGCAACACACGTCGCATTTGCAAAAAGAAAAAGTAATCCGCAGCATGTTCTTCACATCAACCAAAACATTATTCCAGCAGCCAGCTCATCTAAATATTTGGGTATACACCTTGATGAAGGCCTTACATGGAGGCATCACATAGATCAAAAAAAAAAAAAAAACGCAAATTAATCAGAAACTAAGGCAAATGTACTGGCTGATAGGTTGGCACTCAAAAATGAAGCTTATAAACGAAAGGCTAATCTATCTAATGGTGATCTGTCCGATATGAACGTATGGCATACAGTTATGTCGGTGTACAAAACCATCAAATCGTAAAATCATTCAAACCTTCCAAAAAAAATTCTGAGAATGATCACTGGTGCCAGATGGTTCCAAACTAATGAAGCACTGCATGCAGACCTGCAGGTCAAATGTTTATGTAAGGTAGTTCACGAGTTTGTAACCAAACACGAAAATCGATTCCACTAACACATAAATATAGAGGCTATACAGCTGCTATCACTAATACCCAAGTCAGACGCCTTAAGCGTCAAAAGCCAAACATCTTGGTCATTTCCTGAGTATTCATATTTGTACTATGTAAATAACAATATTCACTCAATGGAGCAAAAAAATTGAATCATAAAATCAATCCAGGGTCAAGATCAACTGTTGATGGGTAAATTTTAAACACCTTAAATTTTCCAAGAAATTTAAACTTAAAACCATAAAATCAATTATGGTCAATGTCAGCTAATTCAACTCAACATTTCAGCTTACAATCATTAAAACAATGATGTTAACAACCGAGAACAGTTGACCATCAATGTTAAGGCCATCAACATTCAGACCTTCAACATCCAAGCTAGCGAAATCTGAATAATCCAGATTTTGACTGTCCACATATAGATGGCCCACTATTGATGGTTCACTGCTGACAACCCCCTCATGACAGTCACCTGTTGATAGTCGACTGTTAATCGTAGACTGTAGAATGCGCTATTGAACATCTTCTGGTGTTAACTTTTGATATCAACACTGTTTGCACTCCACGAGTAAACATCGAAAGAATGTATTTTTTGATATTTTAAACGTAGTTGCCACAATGCCAGTAAGCATATTACTTCCCCCTGCTGCAGTTCAAGTCCAAATTTCATCTGTAATGTTTTTTAACATTCAGAACTTTTTTGTGAAACATAATCGAACCGTTGTTGGTCCAGATTTGTCAACACTTGGTCATTAGGAGTTGGTATGTCGACAGTGGACTGTCAGGAGTTGACCAACAATAGTGAACCATCGACACCCGCACCATTAATATTAGAACTGTCAACTATTAATGGTCCAGATCTATCAACGCTTGATCATTAATAGTTGATGGTCAATTGTGGACTGTCAATAGCGGACCATAAATGACTGGACTGTCAACAGTTGATTATCAATGTCCGGACTACTAACATCTTGAACGTTAGATTGAATTTTAAGAAAAAAATGCTAAGCAATTTTTCATAATTCTTCGTGTTACTCCTTCGACAGTTCCAGCAGAAGTCCAAATCTCATTTGAAGTGGACGTAAATTTGTGATTTATTTTGAACATTAAGAATTTTAATAATTGCTCAGCATTTTTTTTTTCATAACATTTCACTTCTTTGTCAAATATTATCAACTGTCGACGATCCAGATGTTGACAAGCCAGAACAATTGACCATCAATGTTAAAACTATCAACATTCAGGTTGTCAGAATCCGAACAATCTGGATTTTAACTGTCCAAATTTTGATGGTCAACTGTTAATGGCCAATCGTTAAAGATCAACTGTGGAATGCACTATTAAACATTCGACATCGCGAAGAATGTTCTTATGCGAATTTTGTTGATATCCTCTCCACTCATCCAACCTAGATCGATAGTCCGAATTAGCCAGGTTTCCATTGAAAAAATGACCCAGAAAATCTGAGTGAAAGGTCGGAAAAGTCATTAGGAAGAAAAAATAGTGAAAAAAAATCATTGCTGGGGGGCCAACGACAGACTGATATGCGATTTCATTTCGAGCCTATGAGGGTGCTTCTTACGTCAGTCCATTATCAGTATACATGCAGACTTTGGTTGTTTAAGCTACGCCAAGAGATGGAAAGAGGGGGGGAGGGGAATAGCTCGTTCATCTACTCGTACATACAACCCGGAACTAAATCTAATCGTATGCTAATTCGCCGCCGACAAATTTTACAAAACACTCGGTACGAGAGTCAGCTGCTGTAGCGAGTCGTTATTTATACTAAATTTGTTCTCGTCGTCGGTTGTTATTCGGGAAACCACGAAGCGACGCGACGCTGATAGAAAAAGGAGAGGAAAAAAAAAGGAATGAAGAATGAAAGAAAGGGGCAAAAAAATTCGAATGCTGAAAAAAGGAAATATGCGGGCTTTCAAAAACCTATACAAGCGTACTTGAGCTATTATAAAACGTACGATCGTCGTACTTCCACACTTCTCTACATGTAGTAACTCTTAACTCGGGTAGTATATTTATTTCGTGTATAGTAACTAAGTGTACGGTACGTTTAAGCGTAAGAAGCTGTTTTCGAATACGGAGGCAACTCGGTAGCCGAGAATGGCGGTCTTCGGGGTAATTTCCGCAATACTACGATAAAGCGCTCGTTTATTAATCAACTTGCAACTTTCTTTGATTCTTGTTTAGTTTCTTCGAATCGAGTGCCTCTTCGCTTCATCTCTGCCTTTACTTCACACGGATTCGCTTTCGTATACGTACGTACCATTCTTGCCAGTAAACAACTTATTGTTTACCGACTGTTGGCGCGGCGCTAAACAATTTAAATATAAAGCTTCTAGGTTCCCTCTACTCCAACATCTACTCCGGTCGGGTGTACTCAAAAAGAAAGAAAAACTTTTCTCCCGTCGAACTTCTCTCGCGAACACTAACGCCAGCAATACAGCGCGAGTTTTACTGTCTTATACTTACTACCGCTATATCGGAGTATATTGTACCTATATATATATATCTATATCTATACGTAATGTATAAATATATTAATGTAGCGGAATATGTTAGACGAGAGATCTTATTTAAATTGGAGTGCACTTCGCGAGCACACAGTTTATTTTTAATCGAAGCGCGAAAAACACAACGCTATAATTTACCGCCAAATCAAGAGCTTCTTGCTCCTCCTCACGTTAGATAGATATACTCGGTACAGTCGTCGTATACACAGCATATACCTCTCCTTTCCCTCGCAAGATTTCTCACTCATTCCATCCAGCGCCGAGCAAATCCGGCCATAATATTCCTCATTCTATTCTTTTCAATTTAATTCTATCCTATCGTTCTTCTTGACGTAGGAACTATATATAGGTATATGCGTTCTTCATTCGTTCACTTCTTATATACTCTGCAGACTTTTATTTGTATAGGTAGCCAAGTGTAGGTATAGGTACAGGTACCCACCTCTACCTATACACTATAGTAAACTCGAATAAAAAGTTCGATTCACCTTGCACACCTTTCTACATCGTTACGTTATATGTATACGTAGCAGTACACCTATATACAATTATTACGTTAAAAGTTTACCCTGCTAAACTTTTCCTTCTTCTTCTTCACTTGGTTGCACAAGTTGAGACGTATCCGGTATAGAATAGCACGCTACCAGCTACCAGCTACCACCTATACCATTTCGAATGTTACCTTTTCTTTTGCTTTCAGTATGTATTTTCTTTCTTTCTCTCTGTCTCTCTGTCTTTGTCTCTCTCTCTCTTTCTGCACCTTGTTGTCATCGAGTACCTTCTATCCACCTCAGCTTCCTACATACCCATACTTATCGCTACGTTACATTTCTTCTGTGTAGTAACAACGTAAAAGGATAAAATAAGTAATTAATCACACTAGCGAATAAGCGCCGCACCACCCACCCCCCTCACTTCGTCACTTGGTCTGAAATTCGCGTCGCGTCTCCTCACTGCAACAGCTAAAGCTAGAGCTACTAATCTTCATTTTTCTTACGTATCGTACACCTACCTACCTACCTATACCTTTACCTCGTGTATTTCTCATTCTGCAGTCTTCTGTAAGGAGCCATTCGTTTCGTCGTTTTTACCCCGCTCAAAACAGCAACGCAACATTTAGGGATATTTTATCGTCGATTGTAATCCGCCGCGAGTATTTTCATTATTTATTAACGAAATGATATAGTATTTAAGGTAGGTATTTCGACGATGTAACTTCTTACATACGTAACCAGAACCACCTGTGTAATTTACGCATGGGTACGTAGGTGTCTTCCACGGGGTGTACATTTGGGTGGGGTGAATTTTGCTTTTTGGAGTGGGGAGGGGGGTAGGGAAGGGGTCACAATAGTTACGAAATGACCTCAAACAAAATGTGGTAAAAAATTCACCTTTCTAATCTAATTTTTCCAATTTGCCCAACATACATAACATTTGAAAAAAAAAATCATTTTGAATTTTTTTTTTTCTGTTTTTTAATCAGAATTATTATGCAATGTTGAACGTAAAATGATCATTGGCGACGAGTTTTCATCATAACCCCTCTTTTTAGGGGGTCTTTAAAAAATATCATTTTTGGAAATTTTTTTCGCGGTTTTCTGAAAAAACACGAAGGAATTTTTTTTTTTGAGAAACGACTTCCTGAAATGGATGTAGGATATCAATTTTAAACAATTAAGCGCAATATTTCAATTTTATCTTGCACAGATGATTTTTCAGGGTCGCTCAAAAAAGGTATGTTTTTACATAGGTAAGTATTTTAAAATAAATCGGTTAAAAAATGAGAAAATGATTCTTTGAAAAACATTTCACCAATTTTTCATTTTTAAAATCTATTTTTGCACCGTTTATACTGTATTTTTATGTGCTGTAATATCAATTGAGAAGCCCCTGGAAAGACCAAAAGTTGAGAAAACAGATCCAAAATAGACAAAAGTAAGTGTACTCGATTAGTTATACTAAAAATTCACTGAAAATCATAATATAAACAGTGAGAAAAACTTATTGAAAGATTTAGGTAATTTTTCCTTTCAGGGAAAAATTCTAGATCATGAATATGTTATATATCCATTACATATCCATGATGACATTTTAACATAAAACGGAAAAATCATTAATAATCATCTTGTATTGCGAGTTTTTGATCAAGAACTTCAAATCAAAAACGTTTACTCTTTTCTTCACTCCATTTTGACATTTTATTTTATTATTTGCAAGCAAAATAAAAATCATACAATCATTCATCATCACAATTTTATAATCAAAAACTTCAAATCAAAAAATTTTATATTTTTTAAAATTTTTAATAGTTTTAATAATATAATTTCTGTTATTTTTTGATGTTTCTATCTTTTAATTCTTCTATTTCTTTATTTTTTAATTTAATTTAATTTTTCAACATTTTTAATCAAATATCCGTATCAACCTTTTAAAATAAAGAACAAAAGTCGTCAAATTTTTGTTTTTTTTTTAATAATTTTTATAATTTTTAATAATTTAATTTTTGTAATTTTTGATTTTTTTTCTTTTTTTAATTTTTATATATCATTATTTCTTTATTCTTTTTGTTTTTCAATCTTTTCAAATTGGACATTCGTGTCAATGCACCAACAGTGAATGCAAATGTCATCAATTTTTTTTATTTTCCAAACTTTTCCAATTTTTTTAATTTCTTAAATTATTTTTTTTTCTTCCGTTTTTATTTTTTTAATTTTTCTATTTCTTCATTTTTAAATTTTTTTTATTTTGCAATTTCTCTAGTCGGACATTAAAGTCAAAATTAAAACATAAAGAAACCATTCTTTGAGTACCACTAAAAAATCATACAACTATTTCAGGAGGTCATATTTAAAAAAAATTTCCGTCACAGTTTTTCACATTGTGACAAATGCAAAAAGTGACATTTTTTTAAGAACCCTGAAAAAAAGGCTAATGATGAAAACTTGTCACCAATGATTATTTTAAATTCAAATATGCATATATTAACATAAAAAGATATTCAATAGCATACTCCACAGTTGACTATCAACAGTGGACCATCAAGAGTGCACCATCAACAGTGCACCATCAACAGTGAACAGTCAAAATCTGGATTATTCCGATTTTGATGGTCTGGATATTGATGACCTTAACAATGATGGTCAACTGTTCAGGGCTGTTAAAATCTGGTCGGCACAAAAGTTGAATGTTATGAGAAAAATGGTAAGCAATTTTCAAAATTTCCAATGTTAAAAAGAAAACACAAATTTTTTAAAAGTCATGTCCCCTCAGATGAAATTTTTGGACTTATGCTAAAATGAGGAGAATGATAGGTTATAGAATTTTGAAAATTCGTTTAGCATTCTTTTCTCAACATTCAAGTCTGCGTTCAGGATATCGGTAGTTCGGATATTGATGGTCGATTGACAACTGTTGACAGTCTGGATCTTGATGGTCCACTATTGGCAGTCAACTCTTCACAGTCCATAGTTGACTATCAACTATTGATGGCCAAGTGTTGACAGATTCAGACTAACTCTTGACAATCTAAATTTTGATAATGCGCGTGTTGATGGTCCACTGGTCAACTCTTAACAGTCCACTGTTGGAGATCAATTAATGTCTGTTATTTAATTGAGCTGAATAGCTGAGATTTTCTGTGCAAACTTAGTAAAAACCATAGATGTACATTTTGAGGGTTTCGACTGTTCAGACCGATTGTGTCTCCTTACAGCTCAGAGATGTGGTTTTTTGGCCAGGTTTTTTAGTGTTTTGAGTTGGTTCCCCGCATAACTGTCCTCCAAATTGAGCTAGAAAGTTGAAATTTGGTATGTACATTCGGTACAGGCCATAAATTTGCCTTTTAGGGGTCTCGACTTTTCATCTCCATTGTACCCCTTCACAGCCCTGTAAATGTAGTTTTTTGGTCAATTTTCCTTCTTTTTGAGTTTGTTCCTCGCATAACTCGCCTTCAAATTAAGGTAAGAAGTTGAAATTTGGCATGTATATGTAGTAGGAGCCCTAAATGTTCCTTTTGAGGTTTCGGCCTTTCAGCCTCATTTCACCCCTTACAACCCCAAAAAATTCGTTTTTTTGTCGGTTTACAGCTTGTTCCTTGCGTAACTCCTTCCCAAATCAGGCTAGCAAATTGAAATTCGGTATCTAGGTTTAATATAGATTTTAGATGTGCTTTTTGATGGTGTCAATTTTTTAGCCTCCAGCTCCCCTTTCTCCATTGAAACCCCGCTACGCTTACCACTGATTAGGAAATCACTTCACATAATTATAATATATTATAAAAATCTGGGTGAAAAAGCATCGCTTTTTTTTCAAATTTATAACTGAGCATTAAACAGATAAAAAATTCAGCTTTCTGTCGTCCACTACAACATAATATTATCAAAATTTTCAAAAAAATAAAAAAATTTCGAATAATCTGTTAAATATTGAAACTGTACAGAAATTTGGGTAAAATCAAAGGTCAAGTTAGAGGCATTTTTCAAATTTTTAAACTGATTTTTTATATCATATTATCAATGAAACCCAATCTCATACAGTCTATCGACCTACAGTGATTGAAGTGAGGGCGAATATCAACAAATTGCATTTTGGAGTCCTTGAAAACTACTGAAACCATTTTTAACCATATCAGTTATTTACTTATAAAGCAAAAATTATTTGCTCAGCTCGATACCGACCAAATTCCATTAAATTTGGGAAATACGCTTAGATTGGCAGAGGATTTGATATCCTGATGTGAGATTGACCACAGGGCAAAATTCAGTTATGCCCAAATTTGGAGGAGGGGGTGCTGAAGGTATAAATTACAAAAATTAGTTCCTTCTGAGTCAATTGATGGACAAGCCAAAGTTGTGTAACATATCTAAAAATCATCCTCCTAGCTCAATTAGGGAGGTAGTTATGCAGGGGTTTTTCTCCCTTTTGACTTCTTGAAAAAGGGTTGTTATGGATTTAGAGTGTGATTTCGAAAATTAAAAGCTGGAATTTTCCCAGTATGTCGAATGTGAGTAGTATGTGGGTCTATATGGAACAGAACACTTTTATTGAAAATTTTTCTAAGTCCAAACTCGGGTAAGTTCGTTGGTGTTCGGTTGTCGTTGTGGGACTATACAAGGTGCAAGAGGAGCGGTGGTGCGTTTCGGGTTTGATTCGTCGGAGAACACAGCACACTTTGTAGTGATAGAGCTGATATGGAACACTTTTTTTCCAAGTCCAAACTCGGGTAAGTTCGTCGGTGTTCGGTTGGCGTTGGGAGGGGGACTATACAAGGTTCGTATTTCGGGTTTGACGATGCTATGTTAGCTTCGAATAATAAATATTTTTATTAATTTTGTAATTTAAATTAACTCGAGAAATTTTTTTAATTTTTTCGCCGCCGGTGGGATTTGAACCAGGGACCTCTCGATCTGCAGGCGAGTGCGCTAACCACTGAGCTATACCGTATTTAAACAATTACATCCATTTTATAACATAGTTTAACGTTGTGAGCTGAAAGATTGATAGTGAGGGGGACAGGTTCGCATTTCGGGTTTGACGATGCTAGGTTCGAGCGGGGCGGTGTTGGGTGTTCGACGCGCGTATCGCAACGTTGATATTTACGTAGTATGAATTTGAATTTTTTGGGCCGATATGGAACACGTAAAATTTCTTCGAAGTCGAAACTCGGGTAAGTTCGGTTGTTGGGCGGCGGCGTTGGATGATGTGAGCGGTGGCGAGGCGCGAGGTTGTAGGTGTTCGATGCGCGTGTGTACTCGACAAAATTTTTTCTTCCGTTATTCGCGGAATTAATAACAGTAAACATGTTTCTATCTCGCTATCGAATATAAAAATTATTATTTCAATTATCAATTTATTTCATTGACTAGTCTGTTATCATCAATGTTGGTGCAGTGATTCTCTCTCTCTCTCTAATCAGCGTAGAAATATTAAATTTTTTCAATTAGGTCAAAAAGTTACCTAAAGCAGAGGGCGGGGGTATAGCTCAGTTGTGTAGAGCATTCGACAGCAGATCGAAAGGTCCCTGGTTCAAATCCAGGTACCCCCTTACGCGGAATTAATAACAGTAAACATGTTTCTATCTCGCTATCGAATGTAAAAATTATTATTTCAATTATCAATTTATTTCATTGACTACCATAACAGGTCTGTTATCATCAATGTTGGTGCAGTGATTTT
>FIZR01024605.1:0-13090 GCA_900060175.1 Ferrisia virgata | reverse complement strand
GGTTATTTAATAGATGAATACAAGATAAATTCGTTTGGAGAACCGTTGAAAAAAATCTGAGTCAGGATCGCGTATAATACATACTACTGACATGGCTTATTTTTGGACTTAATTTTAAAATGTCTGAGTTGAGTATCTGATTTTATATTTGAAGTTTTTGATCGAAAACTCGCGGTGAAAGATGATTATAAAAGATTTTTATAAGTTATGTGAAACTGTTAAAACCCGTGATAAAAGATAATTATGTCTTAAGGTATGGAAAAAAATTGATTACTTTAACTCATAATGTTGAAATATTGACATGGATGTCGATTTGAAAATTAAAAAATGTGTGATTTTTTTAATGTAAAGTTTTTGATTTTTCTATCATTTTTGCACTTAATATAAATCTAACCAAATATATATTATGCAGGGTTAATTGAAGGTTCTGCGATTTGATTGTAAAAAAGATTCAAAAATTCGTTATGAGAAGTATGAAATTCAACAAAAAAAAAATTGTAAACTTACCAATCGTTTTTAGCATCGCAAATCTGTGATTTACAACTTTTCCTTGAAAGGAAATATTGCTTAAATAACGAATAAATTTGGAGTAGCCAGGAATTTTTGCTGGTGAGGGGGAGGGGTGGGGTGTTTGGAAAATTTTTTTCAAGTTGCATAAATGAAATAAATAGTACAGTTAGATTAGACTTGCGTGTATGCCCGAACAAAGCGAAGGCGAAATTTTGTAAAAATAAAATCTTATAACTATTAAAATATTAATAATATCATTAATAAATATTTTAATTATAAATTTTTTTTATTTTCATTTTTATTTTTATACATTTTATTTATCTAAATACAAAATAAAATTAATATTTTATATATTTATGTTATTATTTAATTTTTTTGTAATTGATTTTATGAAGAGAAAAACAAGGTTTTTAGTTTTTACAAGTTTTTCAAGTTCAGTAACCACACTTGCCTTCTGAAAAAGAAGAGATTTAATGGGAGCTGTTTTTTTCAAATATAGATGAAAAATATGGCTCGAGTGCCGCGAGAGCAAAATCTTAAAAAAATATGAACCAGAAAACACAAGTTGCATCCTTAATGCATCTTTCCCTATATTCTTTAAAATTTATCGAATAACAAATTCTCAATTTTTTAAAATACTTACGTATCTTTTGATTTTTCCGAATAATTCACAGGGTTTTCTCTGTGGGGAAGGGGTGAAAATACACACACACTCTAATATCACCCTACGTTACATATCGGAGGGCAGTGTGCAGGATTATTCTAAGGGAGAGGTTCTAGTGTAGTGTCACTATTTTAATAGAGTACCCTACAGCTGGATCTGAATTTTCGATGCCTAAAATTACTGAATTTAATATGTTTGTCAAAAATACCAATTCCTGAGTGAAACTCGGGAGAAAATTATGAAAAAAATTATGTTTTTAACTATCAAAAACCACATTTTTGGAGATATTTAAGTTATTTCCACAATTTTTTGGGCTTAATAGAATCTCATTTTCTTTCAGCTTTTAGGGGAGCGGGTTTTGCTTCCTCTCACCAGCGCACGGTCTGGTTTGAATGAATTGAGGCTTTTTTTATCCATTAGATTAGACATTATAAGGTAAAATTCATAACTCAATTATTACTCTCTTATTTGAAATAGAAGATTAAAAGCAATCATTATATACTTGATATTCTATTATTGCCTTAAAAAATAAAATTACACAATAATCTTTCATCAAAATTTTTTGAAATTAAAGCATAAATCTGAAAGAGTGTTTCCAATGTTAAATGTGTCTCTTCTAAAACAATCAGCCTGACTAGCTATTGTAGTTCATTGACGATTGAGAGAACTTAGTTTCGTCACATAGTCCAGCACCCACTTCTCAAAGGCATCAATTTTTCTTTTATTGTCCACCTTTAACGTTCATTATACCTTTACGACCCCAAACAAGGGACCCCATTGTAAACATTTTTAAGTCGGCCTGATCACTTGCGTAGCAATCACACATTAGCACTTCAGCCAGTCCGCCATCATTTTTAAAACATGCAATTTCTCATGCAAGAGTTCAACTTGAGTTGCCCTATTTGTGGTATAAAAAGGGTACTATTAACCCAATATCATGTACCTTAGATTGGGGATCAAGAAGGGAAAACATTCTTTGAATTTTGACCATTTTTGCAAAAAAACATTTCATTTGAATGAGAAAGGCACCATTGAAAATTAGAACCCCTTACACTAAAAAAGTCTGCTACTAGAACCTCTCGAAATGGTGATTTTTGAAAATAAAAAAAAAGCACTATTTGAACTCCTACAATAATCGAATTATGCAAACTTTTCTCCATAAATGAAATTTGAGTTGCTTTTGCCATGATATGAAGGCGGTATCGTGAAAGATAAAACACTCGTCAGTTATGAATTAGTTTGGTCAATTTTTTTTCAAACTTCATAGCAAATAGTACGTCGATTGGTGAGCAGAAAATTCAAAACTCATTAGATTATTAAATAAAATCGAGTTAGAGTCGAATAAAATTCAAAGGTTCGTAAAAAGAGAGAAAATGGTTGTTTTTAGAGTTTTTATTAGAACGTGTATAGTAGTAATACAGCGTGGTAAACGCAATATGGATAACAACCGTAAATTGTGAGCGAGATAGGATAAGAACTCGGTATATAGGTACTCATTTAAGAAAGTATAACTCCCCGGAGGGCATTATAGTAATGGGTGGAATTGTTAAATCATATATAGAAGTAGATGAAATTCACTCAGTGCTAAACATGCGTATTAAAGCAGTTCAAATACCTATTACAAGATAAAAAATTCGTGATAAAATCACATATGATATTACATAAGACGACTTTTTTCAAATTTGTACTCTCTGGGGTGCTATGTAAGTACAAGTAGGTACTTCATATTTGAAAAAAAAATGGATTATGAATTGGACTTTCTGATAACACACATTTGTAGATACGATTTCTTTCGGATACTCGGAGCTAGACTGTAGGTAGATATATGTTACTCGTATGTTATGTACCTAGTACCTACCTACTACCTAGCTACCTACCTATTAAAAATCAACGGAATAAGAAAAATATAGCTACTACACTGCAGATATTCAGAATTATACGTAAGTATTATACATAGTACGTAGACCAGTACCTATAGTAGAATAAAACATCGAAAAATCAGAATTATACAAGTTGGGAGCTTGTAAAAAAATGAACGTTGAAAAGTTGAATTTAACGAGCATTCGTATAAAAATAAAGAAAAACTTTCCGTATGGTACCCTATGTTCAGCGAAAATAGTTAAGGGATAAACCTGGTATCGTGTAGGTTACGATGTCCAATTTAAAAACATTGCCAGTTATCCTCTACTGAGCTAGTTAGTTGCCTTGTTCAGGGAAGAACCCTTGTTCACGAACAAGTACACAAAACGATGGTTCGTATGTGTGCCCAATTATTATACAAACAACAACGTTATTAGTATCGAACAGAAAACTTACTTTGTTGATGCAAAACGAACATCCTTCACTTTACCCCTCCGATAATTCATTTCTCCATCCTACACCTCGTCTTACGCCTGTAAATCTACCAGCAATTTTCTTTAAATTCTACGAAAATTTACGACAAAAAATGAACCAACGTAAATTCAGAAAATAACCCGAACATATGTACTACATGGGTATTTAGGAAACACCGATACATTTCACGAATAAAGTTCGGAATTGGATGGAATAACGTTGCTAAAAAAAAATGTGATTTTTCAGATTTTTCGCCCTCCCTTCCCAACTGTTATCTTTATTTTTTGGCCTCATCTGAAATTTTTAGCATTTCTCTCGGCTCAATATTCATAATTTTTTGATTATATCCCAACTTATTTGAACATTTTCCAGTAGTGTTCAGCTGCAATTATTCGAATTGAACACTTCGATTTTTTGCATTAAACCCACGAATTAGAAAAAAAATCACTTCAACTTTCGAGTGATTTTGCCATGAGCCACACATTTGGACCATTGTGAGTTGTGTACAGTCCTTATTTGGAGTGAACGCAAATCAGAATATAATTTGATCCACGTGCTCATGTTAAAAATTAAGCTATTACAGACTATCGACGTACGGGATGCATTTTAGAGCCCTAGGTCCTAGAAAATCGTTGAGATAATTTTTGCTCATGTCTGATATTTATTCATAGTTTTTCTCAAAACTAAAAATCATTTGCTCAGCTCTATACCGGCCAAAATCGTTGAAATTTCGATAATAGGCTTGGATTGGTGGTGGATTTGATATTTTTGAGCGTGGGGGTCCCTTTTTGACCTTGAAAAAAGGTTATCCCACGCGTACCTCTCATCCAAACTGAGCTAGGACGTTGAAATTTCGTATATAGATTTAATACAGGTCCTGAATGCACATTTTGGGAGTTTTCATTTTTCAGCTCCATTCCACTCTCACACAGCCCCGAAAACATGGGTCTTTGGGTGTGTATTCTTATTTTACCTGCATCCCTATGATTGAACAAGAAAAAACATCCATGAATGAAGAATTCTCTAATTTACTATACTTTACGGAAATTGGTCTCAAAAAGAAACCTATTGCGATGATTTTTTTTTGCTTAAACCATATGCGTGGAACATTCTGAAATTGATGTTCACCTGTTAAGTATTTTTGTGAGCACAAATAGAAAACATTTTTGGCAAAATTTCGAGTTTTTTTTATTATAAGCCATTTATGTATTTGAACCATTCTGGTTGTGAGTTGTGTTCAGCTGGAGTGACCACAGATAAGAAAAAAATTTTTGTACAATCTTCAATTTTTTTAGCCTGATTTTCTATGTCATATTGTAAATAAAAACCACGCTACTACGGTAGATGGGGGGGGGGGGATATCAACCAAATCCATCTCGGGGTCCTAGAAGACCAATACAACCATTTTTAGCCATGTCTGGTATTTATTTTTATCCCTCCCCGAAACTAAAAAATTATTTGCTCAACTCGATACTGACTAAAATTGATAAAATATGAGAAATAAACTTTGATTAGCGTGCCAGTTGATATTTTGAAATAGGAATAACTTCGGGTAAAAATTCAGTTTTGCCCAAATTTAAAGGAGGGAGTACTGAGGGGCTAAAATCGCAAAAATTGTTTCTACTTAAATCAATAGATAGACAATTCAAAGTTACGTAACATATCCAAAAATCAGTCCCTGAGGTCAATTAGGAAGTTAGGGGTTTCATTCTTTTGAGCTTGAAAAGAGGGCTGTTCCTTCTCTATCTTCCCTCCATATTGAACTTGGAAGTTGAAATTTGGTATATAGACTTAATAGGAGCTATAGACGTGTCTTTTGGAGGTTTCGACTTCTCAGCTTCATCGCATCTTCTCACAACCCCGAAAATGCAGGTTTTTAGTCAGTTTTTCTTATTGTTTGAGTTTGTTCCTCGCATAAATGCCCTTCAAATTGAGCTGGGTTGTTAAAATATAGGTCTTAGATGTGCCTTTCGGTGGTGTCGACGTTTTAGCTCCTTTGCACCACCTCTACCCTCTACCCATTTTACTGATTAGGAAAAAGAATTATAATATTTCACGAAAATCAGGCTGAAAAGCATCGCGATTTTTTTTAACGTGGACCATCTGTTTGGACCATTCTAAATTGTTCTCAGCTATTGTTCTGGGTGAACGCGATTTTCAGAGGAAGCCAAGCCTCCCTTATAAAAGGCGCAGCCTCGGTTTGGCCTTCTCATCAAAAACCAAAAAAAGTGCTGTAATTTCACTTTTATTCTCCTTACACTAATAATCATCGGATTCATTGAATTATTTTTAAAGTGCATTTTTGGATAATTGAAAACTTCAGCTTTTCAGATTTATTGTTCTCCCCTGAAAGTTTTGGCTCTCCTCTGACCTCCCTAATAATGACCTTTTCACTTGCCTACTCACCTGATTGATAGAAAGTTTTCAATATAAGTTCTGCATTGTCATGTCATATAACGTGGAAATTACTTCGTTTGTAATTCGCTGACCAAAATAGGTGGTCTATTATTTAAGCGAGTAGGTATCTACGTATAGCCTAGATTGGATGGAAATATTCTTGACACGAAGCTGTGTGAATAGAGAAAGATATGTGTGCGAATTAACATATCCAAAAGCCTGATGAACGGGTGGGATGGAAAACCTCAACATAAGAGCGAACGTCTTTTGAAACAAACCGTTTTAAATATTTAAGTTCATTGAAAATAAACTTGGTCAAAGCTGCTTAAATAATACAAAATGCTTCAAAGCTGTTTTCAGCATATATAGCCATTACTAGAAGTGGTTACTAACATTTTAGTCCCGTATCATTACTTATGATGATAAAAAATTAATTCGATGCGTGCCACGTGATGGTATAGGAATTTATCTTCGTTTCTAAAATTGATGGCTTAAAGCAGATAAATATTACCTACTTTCACTGCGTAGAGTACGACATAGAGAATTTTAAAAATGAGCCAACGCTTGTTTATTTTATTTTGTCACCTATGGGACATCGTGGATTCGCGATCGAATAATTTATTTAATGTACCGACTGCTACGTAGATATACTTACCTACCTGCCGTACCTATCTACCTGACTCATATAAGTTTTTCATGTTTTTTTCCGTTGGCATTTGGCACGCATTTGCTTTGTCGAAATCAAAGAAAATTTCAATTAAGAATGCATCGTTTTTCGGAAATTTTCCCAAACATACAGTGCACATTTTGATTGGTCTGGCTCTCTGATTATATATACCTATATCTACCTACACATACATATACTATGATCCTTATACATACCGTACTTAATTTTAAATTCCTTCAGTATTCGCATAAGTACCTACCTTATCCTTTTTTATTTGAATATTCTTATGAAAGGTCAATTTGTAGTTTTTTTTTCAGAATGTGTCTATCTATCTATCTTGAAAAAAAAATGAACACAAAACTGTGCATTTGGTGAAAACAAAAGGTAGAAGATGGACGAAGAATTTTTTGCAATCTTTCTTACAAAAGTACATAGGATACACCCTAGCTACCCTTTAATTACGAAATATTTGCGAGAAAAAGTCAATAAAATGGGCTTAATTACAGTCTAGTTTTAAACGATTTTTATCGTATAACCAGCTGAAAAAAATAATAATAATAGTAGCTACGCTATACTGAGCCTTATAGAAATGAATATACTGCAGGTACCTACCAACCCTTCGGTACTTATTTTATCCCATTTTATTTTCCATGCGATAGGAGTGTTTTGAAAGTTTTGTCAAGTGCAATTAAGGTGATGCGAATTTAATTGGGTATCGTGGATTAAAGAGGAGAGTTTTAATTCTTCTAAAACCGTAAGAATATAGTTTTAAAAAGTTTACAGTGTACACAAATGACACATTTTGAATTAATAGGGAGTGTGCTTGCACTTGATACAGGCCTGTATTACAGTGTCATTATTAATCGCTCATTTATTTAATTCCGGCAAAATATATATATACATACCTATCCACTGTTTCCTTCCCTATCTTAATTGTGATTTAATAAAACACATTTTTTCAGGATTATAAAGGTTGAGTTATTTTAAATGTAAATTTATAGCTGATTTAAATGTTTGTAACTTTTTTTCTATAAGCGCGCGCGCCTATCAACTATACAGAACTCGTAACAGGTGTCATAATAACTAAAAAAACATTTAACCCCCGTGTTAGTTTTCTATTTTATGAATTCAAAAATTTCGTTTTAAATCACAATTCCTGGAATGACTTAATCCGAGAGTATTAGCTTCAGACGGATCGTTTGCTGTCAGTTTTTAAATTAAAAGTAAGTTGAAAAAAAAAAACGAGTCATCGTTTACGAAACTTACCAAAACTTTTATTAATCCTTATCTCATTTATGACAAAAGCCACGCGGTTACATGCCAACAATTAAGTAGGTAATTAGTTTAAAATCGTTTGCTGAATTCAATTTTTGATAAATCTTTATCAGTGAACTGCTCCTTAGTAATTAGTACATACCGAATATGTTTTTTTTTTTTTCATTGATTATTATTTTGTTTTATAGACCGGCGCCTAAATAACTCGTAGTACTACACTGATTCGGAATATTAAATGGTAAACGATTAAGTTCAAAAGGTGCAAAAATTTCCACACCACACAATTGATAGATTTCCCGCTAATCCAACTTTTAATGTTGGAAAAAAAATAACTTGAAAAAGTGTAATTTTGTAAGCTCCCCTGTATACCAATTATAGAGACTGAAACACCTAAATGAAAATTTCCTGCTCCATGGGTAAAGGGATTACGATTCAAGGTTTCGCTTGTTTTTCCCTGTAGAGGCGCTGTTCACTAATTCTGGTTTGATGGCCATTGCTCAGAAGTTATTCCTTCTCTAGATGAAAACCTGGTCATTTGGCAGAAGTTATTCTTTCGTTAGACAGAAATGTGAAAGAATCTATGTTTGAGATCTTGCACAATCCGAATTATGAATAGGTTGAACAGTAATCTGTGAATAGCGCTCCTAACGGAGAAGTCTTTAGTAACTCTGGACAAAAAAATTTCGTAATCCTCTTACTGCTGTACCCACTAATTTTCATCTTGGTGTTTCATTATCTATAATACCAAGTTTCAGAATTCTTAGCACGCTAAATGTTTTTCCGTACAACTATGAAATATGTCCCTACAATTAAATTTTTTTCAATATTATAATTGAGCAAAGGAGAGGTAAACAGGAAATCAATCTTTTTTTTTTTTTTCACGAAAAACTCGTATACCCGTAAATAATATTTATACCTTTCATAGTGTTACCAAAAATTACTGAGACAGTGGAAAAGTCGAAATTTTCTATGGTTTGATGGTAAAGGAAGGGGGCATAGACCTAAAATTTAGACCCTGAATCACCGAAATTGGAATCCCCCGCCCAAGAAGTAAAAGAATTATGGTTTAGAGTTCGGCTCTTTTTTCTTTATAGAGGCGTTGATCACTAATTCTGGCTTGACGTTCATTGGTTAGAAGTTTTTCTTTCTCTATACAGAAATTTAAAAACATCTAAGTCTGCCTGACATCTGAGATGGTCTGAGAACTTGACTAATCAGAATTGCGAAATGGGTTGAACAGGAATTAGTGATCAGTGCTCCTACCGAAGAAGTCTTGAGTAACTTGAAACAAAATATTTCTTTAATTGTACTTAAAAGTAAAGAAATATAGTTTTTGAAGGTCAATAATGCCTCTAAATGCATATTTTTGACCTTTCACTCTTAGAATTTCTCAAAATCGTTGTCCTCGCTTCGCTTGGAGACATTTTTTCAGAAGGGAAGATGGAGGGCTTAAGCTCCTCTTCTAAAAAAATGTAAAGCCATCTTTGCTTATGGTATTATAGTTTCAAGCCAGGGGGAGGGGATATAGTATGGATTTACGAACGTACACAATTTTTTATTTTTTCAAGTTCAACCTCTCTCCTTTTTTTAGGTAAGTAGGTACCTACTCACGAGCCTCTGCCTTCGGTATCCCCACTTCGCTCACACTGTTCTGGATAACTGGTTACCTGGATTAGAGTGGGAAAACTAAGCTCTCGTTACTGCATCTCGTTGTACCTATAATCCTTACGATTCTTATCTTTCTGATGTAAATGTATTTCTTTGTAATATATCGTTTACTTGCCTGGTTACCCACAATGTAATTATCGTGCTCCACGAGGCCTTTGCCTAGTGTTGGTATTTTATTGTTCAGCCCTTGAGTGCTTCCTAGGTATGAGACACTTCCATGTGACCTAAATTATTGACTGCGGGCTAGACTATTATCAAAGGAAGGTGCAGTAGTTAGGCTAGGTAGGCAATAGACACAGTGTTTGGCTCTATGCAGCAGACATCTATCCGGATTGTAGAGGAAATTTTGGTTTAGGCCAAAGTCAGGAGTGCACAAAATGACCTCCTGTCATTACAGCCTCACTCGCTCTATGTCAAAAAGAAAAAATTGATGACATTTTAGATGTTTATAAAAAATAAAGAATGAAAACACTAAATATCTATTATGAAACATTGAAAAATGAAAATGAGCAGGATTATAATATCCGTATTATAGGCATCAGAATTACAAGATGCTCATCTTCAGGTCACAGTGGTAAGGGGATTACACTAAATCCTAGTATTCAATTGTTCATAACTATAGCCATTAGGAACACTGTTCACTGAATCCCGCAGAGGCATACTCTAAAATTCCTGCATTTTGATTGGTTAAGATCTCAGTGTTTGTTTATGGTGCCGCAAAGTTATGTAGCGCTGTCAGTTTTGGTCTAGAGAAAGAGCTGCTCTCGATGGAAACTTGTCTTCTAAACAATAGCCGGAATGCAGTGATCAGCATCTCTGGAGCATAAACCGCGAGTCACTATTTACCAGTTCCCCTTATTCTTGGGACAACCAGATCGGAATTTTGTGGTTTCAGAGTCCATAATACTTGCATAAAATCAAAATAAAATTTTCCGATGGTAAAAATTTTTACTTAAAATTAGATATAAAACTTGAAAAATTTCATTTAAAACAATGAAGAATTTTTAGTGGAGTTGGTCAGTGTAAAGGGGGCATGATTTCCTTTGACTATATCTCTGCTAAAATGATTCTTTAAAAATATGTTCTTAAAAAACGAGGAGGATCAAGTCAGGTGAAATATCTGAAATTTCAATGGCAGATTGACGGATATTTATTAATGTTATCTGTGTACCATCGAAAGGCTAGTTTTTCTTAGAACCTTCCTAGCCGAAGGCCTAATACAAAGATGCTCGAAGCTTATCCAATAATACAACGTACATTGAAAATTTTTCGAATGTATTTTTCTGAAATTTTTCTGTTCTGCCACAACATCTGAGCACAAAGCAATATGCTTCTTTTACCTATTCCTTCGTGAACCTCCCGTTATAAATAAGAAAACTATCAAAGCACATGTGTTAGTTACAGAATCCGTACAAATTTTATTAGCAACAGGTAAGTATTACGTGCATAGACACTTATGCATATTTCAGTCAAAGTGTTATCGGAAAGAAAAGTTGTCGGAATATAGAAACAAAGTTTTGAGAATTTAGTTCACTTAGGTACCATCACTGGGAGCTATACGGTACATGTCACACATTTCACATAATTTATTGAATACAACAAGTAAATTCTCATGTGTACAAGTAGGTATAGGTAAGATACCTATCTCTCACTACCTTATTAGAGAATAAGTTTAACGCAGCCGTTCAATATATGAGCTGTAGCGTGTACACTGTGAATGCATCATTTACCTATTTTGAGAACCATTCTGTAGGCTGAAGAAAAAAAATAAGTCCACCTATATAAATTAATAGGAGGTCATTTTTCTCAAGAGTAAAAGTGTACGCGCATGAGTTTAAATTAGTATCGAAATAAAATGTAACACAAATGGGTTATTTCGGATGGCTATCGGAATTCTCGCCTACGAATTTGTGGCAGTTTACCAAGTGATAAACTGGGTTCGAAGAAGTGTACTAGTATATTGTTAAACCTATGTTATAGTTGAGGGTAGCATCAACCCTTATAAACTGTTCTATTTTGTAGAAGGTTACGTAAGTTAAGTATACAACTGTTGCCTTCTTTTCTCGACATATTTGGATCTTTATTTTCTACGAGCAGATACGAGATAAGCTTTATTAAATAAATCCAAATACAATTTCTAATATTTTTCTTTGCGTCTGTTTTGTTTTTCCTTACCATAAAAAATTAAGTCCGTATAACCTATCCATCCTACCTACTGCAGCATATTATTTGATAAACTCACTCGGTGTTCAGCTAACACTCCTCCGTCATTGGATTGTGATTGGAAGTTTTCGAGAAATATGATTCGTTCCTGTGCCAGCAGTATCTTTGGGGCCTATGACCTTTGAAAATATGGAAAAGTTTATTTTTGTTGTTCAATTCAAACGGTATGGTCAACATGGAGATTATCTTTCTTCTATGAAAAAAAAATCAACATAGGTATAATACTGTACGTGAAAAAAATCTACTTTCGCATTTCTACATAGAAAGCCATGCTGAACGTGTGGTTATTTTTTTAAATTATCACCTACTTAATTCGCTCGAAGATATCTGGTCTACTTACAGCATCGTTTTTACTTTCAGGTGTTTTAATCAACTATAAAAAAAAACAACAGTTCATAGGAGTTTAAAAATAAATAAATATTATTACAGGATAGTTTGAGCTGAAAAATTTAGAAAGTTAAAGAACATATCGTCGACGGTATATCAAATAAATACCACTGATAAAAATTAACCACGAAGAGAAGGGAAGAATAAAAATAAGTTGCATTTTTAAATGAAAAAAATGAGAGAAGTTTTAGATAAAAGAACATCTTATTGCATTCGAATTACATTGTTCGTTCACAGGTAGTGTAAAAGTTATTCTAATGAGATGTTTCTGAATAAATATCAAAGTTGTCTTATTTCTCGATGAAAAGAGAAATATATTGCTTCCTTAGAAAATCAGTTCGAAGAAAGCTTTGTTTACTATTGCAGTAATGAGTTCTCGTTTGATTAAAGAAATACCCGCATGTGATTCTGCACACATATAGGTAGGTACTGTAGGTAGCTGGGTACCTTATGTGCGACTTATTTTGGTTGGTTTGAATGCGGAGATATTTTAAACACATTCGCTATACATGCGAGGAAAAGTTTTAGAAATATATTTCAAGCGTATGTATGGAAGTCAATATTTAACGTCGTTGTTGATTACATAAAATATCTATATATATAGATTTAGTTTTGGTCATAGTGGTGCCCGTTTTAAGTATAACTAGTCACTGTGGTGCCCGTATATAACGTTGTGGTGCCCAAATCGGGCGCCACAACGTTTTTGCGTTTAAATGGTCGGAAATTGATCCCCCCACTCTGAAACGTCAAAATACGAATTTTCGCCCGGGCACCACATGGTCGCCTTTTATATATCTATAGTCAAAATAGTTCACAGTGTTTTTATCCAGGGTGCGCTTCAATTAATATAAAAATTATAAAATACTAACCAACTGGTGCCCATGTGATTTTTGTAAGTTTCTACCTTGTGGTGCCCTATATTTGACAACATTGCCTAGATAACAATTTGCGAATTCATTCGATTT
>FIZR01024603.1:0-17614 GCA_900060175.1 Ferrisia virgata | reverse complement strand
GATATTCAAGTACAGTACATCTGAATTGTTTTTATCATATTTTTTTTTTTTTTTTTTTTTATATTTTTTTTTTTTTTTTTTTTTTAATCAACTCGCTCTGTTTTTATGGCTGCCTAATACACACGTACGTATGTAGCTGCTGTATATGTGTAGGTGAATTTATTACAGGTGGGTAGATAGGTATTCGGATTCGAATCATTCTATATTTAAAAAATATAATCACACGTACGAGTTTCTAATATACACGATAACGAGTATTTGTTAATCGGTCAACGAGATAACAGAGGTACATGTGTATGTAGCTATGTACCCCCCTCCCCCTCCCGACCCACCGTCTACGTATGTAATGTGCTTTCGTATGCGATAATTTTTTTACTCTCTTTTTTAACGGCGCGAGCCACAATATAATGAAATACACCATTGATCCTATAGCCGCAGCATCGTGGTGGTTTATGATACATTGGTCATAGATGCTTATCTCATCTGGTAGAAGCTCGATTAATACATACGTAAAAATATTACGATATGTAAATACATTGAAGTACACGAATTATACGAGCAACTGAACATACCAGTACGTCATCATTTGAGAGATTAAATCGTTCGCGTGTATAACGAGTGTTCCGTCTCAATGGGAACCCCTTTAAAACAGTAATTAGGCAACACATTCATTGAGCTGTCGTCGCCGGGTGCTTTTAAATAACATATAAGTAAATCATTCGTTCGTTCAATCGAGAGAGTTTTATGTACGTACGTAATGGTTGAATTTGAAGAAAACCAAGTTCCAAGTAAATTATTATTATGGTAATTTTTCATTTCGAAAGATCACCGATTACATCTGCAGATCTGCTAAAAGTGGAGAAATGGGGTCAACGACAATCAAAAGAGCTGACTTTTCAAACTCGGAATTATAAAAGGAAAAAAATTTCAATGCGTTGCATTTTAAGCCTGATATTCGTAAAATAAAAGAGACACGTATAATACGTTTTACTATTCAGAGAGGGAGGGAGGGAGGGAAGTGGGAGGGATGGAGGGACGAAGTAGATAAGTCGAATGTACATACCAAATTTCAACTTCATAGCTCAATTTGGATAGAACATATGCGTGGAACTAGCATTTTTCAGGATCAAAAAAAGGGAAACCCCCTACCCAATATCGCTTCGATCAATTGGTTTAAAAACGAAAAATTTTTGCCAAATTTTAGCTCCACAGCACCCCCCCTCCCCTCGCATTGAGGTATGACTGATTTTTGAGCTCCGGTCTTCGCCATAATGTAGAAAATAGGCTGAAAAATTACCTAATGATATGATTAAAATTTGGATAAAAATTGGACAAAAAGGGGATAAAAATGCCGAAAATTGATCAACAATCATGGAAAACTGTTGAAAAAATAGGTGAAAATTAAACAAAAACATAGAAAAAATTATTATCGAAAATTGAGTAAAAAAAATGTACAGAAATATGTATAAAAAATGCAGAAAATTGATCAAAAAATTACGAAAAGATGTTGAAAAACATGTGAAAATTGATCTAAAAAGGAAAAAAAATAGCAATAAATCATTTGAAATTGGTTAAAAAATTAACTAAAATACGTAAAAAAAATGCAGAAAATTATCAATTTTTTGAATTTTTTACCCGCTTGTTAAACTCAGTTTTTGATGATATTAAACGTTTTTTATCTTATTTTATCTCAATTTTTATCTGATTCGCAACAGCTTTTCATTATTTTTGACCAGTTTTTTGGACTTTTTACCCATTCTTGTCAAATTTTGACTCAATTTTCGTTGTTTTTTTATAGCAATTTTTGAACAATTTTCTTCTTTTATACTTTTTTTTTTTTACGATTTTTCGTTAATTTTCAGTGATTACAAACGATTTTTGTTCAACTTTCATGTATTTCTCAACATTTTTACATTCTTTTTAAATGATTTTCTCCATTTATAATAGATTTTATTAAATTTTTACAAAAAACGATTTTTTTTTGCATATTTTAGGTTAAAATTTTCAACGGTTGTTCTGAATTTTTGATTAATTTGCTGCGTTTTATATTCATTTTTGTCAAATTTTCACCAAATTTTCCTTAATTTGTAAGGATTTTTGATCATGGTTTTTTTTTACCCCATTTCGATGATTTTTCAACGATTTTGTTCATATCATACGTCAATTTTTTGTATTTTTTTTACCGAATTTTGTTTAATTTTCAAGGATTTTAAACGATTTCCACTCAATTTCCATCCATTTCTCAACATATTTTCATAATTTTTTATTTATTTTCTTCGTTTTTAACCCTTTTTGTGAAACTTTTATTCAAATTTTAATTACATTAAAGAATTTTTTCACATTTTTTGCTAATTTTCTCCCAATTTTCAACGGTTTTCATCAATTTTTATTAAATTTGTGTATTTTTTATTTATTTTTGTGATTTTTTTTACAGCCAATTTTCGATGATTTTCAACGACTTTTGAAGATGCTCGTTTAATTTTTACCGACTTTTCAACATTATTTCGTGATATTTGATCCATTTTCTGCATTATTTACGCACTTTTGTCAATTTTTAACCCGATTTTCAATGATTTTAACAATATCTTTCTCATTCGAGGTCAAGTTTCACAGGTTTTTCGACACATTTTCGTGATTTTTGATAGGTTTTTTGCACTTTTTATCCATTTTTGTGCGAGGTCAATTTCACATAAAAATGCGAATTCTTAAAATTTGAGTACTTTTATCGAGCGATTGGTGTGTGGTAAGGGGGTGAAATGGAGCTGAAAAGTGGAGACCCCTCCAAAAGGCACATCTAGGATCCGTACTAAATATACATACCTATTTTCAAGTTCCTAGTTCAATTTGGATGTGAAGTTATGCCTCCAAAAATGAGAAAAAGCTATTAAAAAACCATTTTCTTGGTGGTGTAAGGGGGTGTAATGGAACTAAAAAATTGAAACCCCCAAAAAGCACATCTCAGGGTCCAACCGAATAAACATATCAAATTTCAACGTTCTAGCTCAATTTGGTGGGGAGATGGGGAGAGGAACAGCCCTTTTTCAGAGTCAAAAAGGGGCAAAACCCCCATATCTCCCCTCCTAATTGACTTGGTAGGTTGATTTTTGGATATGCTAAACAACATTTGATTCTATATCAATTAGCTTGAAAAAGAGCATTTTTTTGCGTTTTTGAGCCTTCAGCACCCCCCCCCCCATGGGGCAAGGCTGACTTTTGACCTAAATTTATCTTTACTCATATATGCCTGATCCGCCACCAAACCGACACGGTTTACCGAATCGGAGTAATTTTGGTCGATATCCAACGGAGTAAATCAAGTTCAAAATAAAGGACTTTTCGCGATCGTTTCGTTTCAAAAATTTCACCTCATATTCGTGTCCAGGGGGTTCGATTCATATACTAATATCAACTGGTTTTTATTTTCACCCCTAAGGATGGGGAGGGAGGTGCCACTGGGGTCCAAACAAATGTTCGGACATCGCTGAGCTCCACGGATATGAAAATATACCGGACTGTATTGGCTAAATTACGAAAATTTTTTCATCATTTCTACCATATTTTGATATTTTGAAAAAATTGCGGGCGAGCACTACTTCAAAATTCACCCCCCACAGCTATTAGGCCAACCGATTTTCAAATTCAGGCGTTCCTCGGATTTGTAATGAACCAACCAGTTAGTACATGCATAAATTTTTTGTCCCAAAGGCTGCGTATGGCGTACTCTGTAGTAGTTGAGCGAAAAATTGCCAAAGTCGACACAAAATGGTACTTAAAGCTCCCTAGCGGACGACTGTGCTGTTGTCGAACGCAAAATAAATATATATCCAGATTCGGGGAACTGTCCTCTGCCACATGCAAAAAAAAATTTTTGTCCCCGCCGTACTTTGGAAAATTAGGAGTTTTGGGACTTCGCCCTCTCCCCATCGAGTCACGGTAAAAATTCAAAATATCACTTTTCCTCATCGCTAAACCTATACCTACGATAAGCAAAATGATTTGTATGTCTCCCCTCCCCCCAATCAAACCAAAGGATCACTTTTTCGGGATTGGACTGCAGACTATTGGGCATAGGCACGTAGTAAAACTCTGATGTTACACCAATATCAAATTTCATGTTCTTTTAATTTTTTTATCAATCCGTTTGGTTGAAAAATTGAAATACAAAATTTGGTACTTTTGAGGTAGTAGACCCCCCCCCCCTTCACCCATTAATTTGGCGTTGAAACGTTCCAGGGTCGGTGACAAGTTGCAGATTAGCAAAAATCTAGATACTATTTTCATTATTCAAAAAATTGAATACAGTCTTAAAAAAACAAACTGATTAGCTCAGCAACGAAGATTTTAATCGACACATTTTGAAAATAGAAGTTGAGAAGATTTAACGATTATTTCAGTAACTCGTCGTCAAAATATTTTTATACGCATGTTATGTACGTATTTAGAACTATTTGAAGAGCCGGGTATTTCACTACTAAGTACCAACCTACAGCTACCTACCTGATCAGTTACCACCCACATTTTTGCTACCGTAAGTATTATCATTATAAGCGATTATCGCAGCGTATTGCCAGACTGCTTATTACCTCACACCGTTCTCCTACCTACCCTGTACTGGTTTCCATTTTCCACCAAGTACCCGTGACCATGATTGAGTATTCTCGAATGATTGACAGCGACTATTGGTACACTATACACGAGTGTCGAGTACGCAACCACACACGATAAAAAAAAAAAAAAAAAAAAAAAAAAATATTTCGACCACATGTTACGTCGTTTTTAGTTATGCAGGTCTAGGTTTTCGCAGAGGTACACGATGTTATTATATGTTTATGTAGCTGTGCGTGTGTGTGTGGCTCTGTGTACTGCAAGCATAATTATACACCATAACACAAAACATAGACATCCATACGACACTTTTAATACCTAGAAATACATTGATCATTCGCGTTCGCACTTACCCTCGCTCTGGCCCTGGTTCTCACCTTCTCTCATCGTATGCCGAGCCACTACTCTTTAAAACGAGTAAATTAGACATTAATGTACGCTCATGTACCTACGCTTATGCCTAAACCTAGCAACGTACAATGTACAAGTACCTGTACTTCTCTACCTGAATATACTCCGCGTATACATCCTATACCGATATGTTGTCCCACCTGCTCGTATAGACTTTCTGCGAAGAATCCCGTTTCATTTGCACAGCCAGACGTGCTACACAAGTCGAAAGAATTTTCACCAGCTATGTATTTAATACGTTGTCGTTGTCGTCGTAGTCGTAGTCGTTATTTCGTTTACAATGTACGAGTGCTTACGCTTATGTACCGTGTATTGGAATCGAAACACATCGTACACGAATTCAGTAAGATAATAGCCTCATAAATGACAATAGACAATAGGGTATCGCGTAGGGTAGATCAGATAATTTTCGAAATCAAGGGCAAAATGTATGTATACGAAATCATGGGGTACAAAGGTCAAAATCGAATGCTTATTTTATGTGCGTACATTTTTGGTACTTTAATAATACTGCAAATGGGATAGATAATTGATTGCGAGGTGAGACAGGATGTTTTTTTTTCTCGAAAATTTGAGGGGAGAGGGGGGTAAAAAAAGTTGCTAAATGAGATCAAACGAATGTGCTAAAAATTTGAGGTCTGTAACTTGACCTTTATCTCACTCCTTTTTTATTTAAAATTTTAAAATTTACATGAAAAACCGAAAAAAAAATGTTTTTATTTTTCGATTTTTTAGCCTGATTTTCCATCATATTATCAATGAAAACCAGGCTATTAGTCTATCGATCAACGTGTGTGTGTGTGTGTGTGCGTGTGTGTGTGTGTGTGTGTGTGTGTGTGTGTGTGTGGAGGGGGGAGGGAGAAATCAGCAAAATGCGTTTTGGGGTCTTAGAAGACCATTAAGACGATTTTTAGCCATGCCAGATAATTACTTTTATTTTTTTTCCCTCCCGAATGTTGAAATTATTTACTCTGCTCGGTACTGACCAAAATCGCTGCAATTCGGTCAATCGGCTCAGTTTGACAACGGATTAGATATCTATGAGCGGGGATGAACTTAGGTCAAAATTCAGTTGTGCCCCAATTTGGGGGAGGGGGTGCTGAGGGGCCAAAAACACAAAAATTCTTCGTTTTTGAGCCATTTGATAGAGAATCTAAAGGTGTATGACATATTCAAAAATCAACTTTCTAAGTCAATTAGGAAGGGAGGTATGAGAGGTTTTCCTTATCTTTGACCTTGAAAAAGGACTGTTCTTCCCTTATCTCCCTACCAAATTGAGCTAAGAAGTTGAAATTAGGTATGTATATTTAGTTAAGCCCCAGATGGGCCTTTTTTGGGGGTCTCGACTCTTCAGCCCCATTTCACCCCTACACAGCCCCAAATATTCGGTTTTTTCCTGTTTTTTTTTTTTTTTTTTGTGTGTGTTTGTTCCTCGCATAACTCCCTACAAATTGAGCTAGGAAGTTGAAATTAGGTGCCTCGTCTATAAGGACCCTTTATGTGCCTTTTGGGAGTTTTTAGTTCCATTGTACCCCTTCCTACCCACAATGCAGACTAGGAAAATAGCGATGCTTTTTTCAATTATCATGATTGTAAATATGCCACGAAAATCAGGCTAAAAAAGCATTGCTTGGCGATACTTTTTTTTTTTTTTTGCTTTTTAGGAGTTTTAAACTCACGTTTAAAAATGAAAAAGTGGAGTATTTTGAATTTTTTTGAAGAGAAAAAGCAAAAAAAAAATTACTCTTCGATGTCATTAAGAATGATAGGATTTCGTATGTATCTATTTTTAGGTACTTTATTATCCTGAGAAAATTTTAAATTATTGTTTCCTTTTTTTATTTTTCAACAGAATTTTGGAATTCTTGAAAAGCAAAATAAATCGCGAAAAGTTTTTTTTAGGTCCCATGTGGTCTACTCTGACACATTAGCACCAGAAAAATCTAAAAAAGAAAATTTTTTCCCCCGATTTTTCGTGTAAATTTTTAAATTTGAAATCAAAAAGTGGTGGGGTAAGAGTCGTTGGAGACTCCGAAATTTTTACCACTTAAAATTTGTCTTTGACAAAAATACTTAAAATATTTCTCCAAAACATTTTTAACAATTTTCGTATAATTAATTGATTAGTACAATTTTTGAGCAACTTTAACCAACTTTTCAATATTTACAACAGTTTTTTAATATTTTAAAATAACTTTCAAACTATTTATCCGATTTAAAACTTATTTTTACAACTTTCTGACAGTTTTAAACAACTTCTATAGCAATAAAAATAATTAATTATTCGACGCACTAATTTACTTTCATTGCAGGTTCGAGTTCTTATAATTTTTCCAATATTTCAATACGTTTCAATAACATCATATTCATTTTTTTCGATTAATTTTTCAATTATTTTTACAAGAATTACGTCGCTATTCACAAGAGTACACACACCCCGCTCCCCATTTGAACGAAACTAAGATAGATGGAAAGGGTATGTCACATAAGCTTCGGAACCAAATCTTCATTTTTAGCATAATTATTAATGCGATACAGTCAATGAAAATCGAGCCTATTACGGACTTTTGGGCTCCTATGGCAGCATTACAGCCATTTTGGGCCAAAATCATTAACTCTGCTCGATACCGACCAAAATTGGTCAAAAATGGGCAGTAGGTTTGGATTGGTGGCGAATTTGTTATTTACGAGCGAAGATGACCTCGAGTCAAAATTCAGTCAAGCTCAAATTTTGGGAACGGGATACTGACGAGCCGAAATTTCAAAAATCGTTCGTTTTTCAGCCAATCGATAGAAAATAACAATTCGCACAATATATCCAATGATCAGCCTCGTAGATCAATTAGGAGGCACTGTCCCACGCATATTTTCCCTCCAAATTAAGCTATAAGATCGGTGTTTCAGATGTCTCTTTAGGAGGTTTCAACTTGTCAGCTTCATTGCATCCACTTCCAGCCTCAAAAAGGCGGTTTTTGGGCATTTTTTCCAATTTTTCGAATTCGTAACGCTCCTCTAAATGGCACTAGGAAGGTGAAATTTGGTATACAGATTTGGCAAAGGTTATAAATGGATCTTTTGTGGACGCTCATTGCACCTTCTCACAGCCTCAAAAATGTAGTTTTTTTGGTCGGTTTTTTCAATTTTTCTGAGTTTGCGACACACATAACTCCCCTATAATTTGAGCGAGAAGGGTGTAATTTGATTAGTAGTGGTTCTAGATGTGCTTTTGAGGGGTTTTGCCATGCTTTTCAACGTGTACTTTCACCACATACTGCTTGTGTTTTCATTTCACGAATGGAGAATTCGCGTATTTCTTTTACTTGACAAAAATCAGGCTCGAAAAGTAACGCATTGCGATGTTTTTTAAGGTAGGGACCGTGAAGGGGAGGGGACGAGGGGGGGGTTATTTTTCGACGAATTTTTGAAAATTTGAAATCTTACCAAATTTATCTTATAAATAATGCGAAAATAAAATATTCCGCAAAACACGCCGTATTGAATCAGTAAAGGAGAAAATTGGGTCATCACTTGATATTGACCTAATCGTCTGCTATCTGCATAAAAAATTTCATTTTTCTCCAGGACTTTGGAAAATTGAAAATTAAACAAGTGAGATTATTTTTCATCGAACACTCGGTTACTATTTACTATGGGTCTCGAAAATTAATTTATCACATTTTCCAGCCATCCTAGAGTTTCCTCAGTAAAGAATTCATTTGTACAGAACTTTCGAAAACCTTCAGGCTGACTGAAATTGAACTTCAGAGGCTAAAATTTTTTTCCTAATCGAATATAGAGACCGTTTCGAACAGATTAAACTAGTTTTTCCGGAATTTTCTGCCCCCCCCCCACGCAAATTTAAAATAATGCAGTCGAGGCCAAAATTTAGAAAGAAAAAATGAAAAATTTCATTAAAACAGTTTTAGTGCAAATAATTAACCATTTGGTATCGAATCGATCGCTTGAAAGCGAAATTTTACGAATTTTCAGTTCTTCTTCGGAAAACCGACACAGGATCTTTTACAAAGAAAATTAATTTAAAAAATCCAACAATCGCAATGAAACTGACGCTCTTTCTTGGGAAATAGAACTCTTATCGATGGAAAATGATTATTAGCAAAAATATACACATAGCTGATTCACATTTACCAGACATTTTTTGGTTTATTAATTATACTCATTTGGTTGAGACAAGAATACACCTACTTTTTTTAGGCGAATATTTGGCAAAGAAAGCTTATGCTTTGGGATGCACTCGTGGCTTTTGGAAGTTATCACACCTATCGTTGCAGCAGTACAGAAAATGATAAGTCTTACCTTTTTTGATTTTTTCGAAGAAACACTAACATCCTGAGGTGAACCTTTGTTCTTGTTATTAGTCAAACTTTTATGATCGTCGGTGGAATGATCGGAGTTCAACGTAGCCATATGACCAGAAGCGGAATCCGCTCCGACGCCCACCTGCGCGCAAAGCAAACAAATCAACAAAATAATTATCAAAATGTAATATTTCGAAGAAAAATTCACGATAATATAAATTTACTCTACATACGTATGGTACTACATTGTCGTAGGTAATATATATACATATATATATATTACTGTAATATACTCGGATGATAATTTCTCAAATTATAAGCGAAGCTGAGCGAAGCATACAACACGAAGTTGGTATACCAAATGCGATATGAAGGTACATAGGCGAATATATCCTCTCAATAAGTAAGTACATAGACATATACGTATTACATACACATACACACATAATAATAATAATATATGAAACCAGCCACATATTATCGTCATCGATTAACAACAAATACGCAAGTGTTTTCATTAAACAATCGTGCAAATACACGCACTCGCATATACAACACGTAGTACACGATTACGTTACAATGTAAGTAATACGTATAGTTTGGAAAACTTTTCTCTTTTCTTCTCTGCCTCTCTCTCTCTCCCTCGCTCTCCTTTTTTTTTTTTCATTTTTCGTTCAAAAACAAGCCCTTCCTCCTGCCATCCCTCTCGCGAAGGTCTAACTCGCTTTATATAAACATACGTTTATGCAAACACATACACATACATACATATACGTAGGCACATCACAGAATAGATTTTTTATCGAGCTAATGATACAGTTTTATTAAAAATTCATCCGTTTGTCTGTACACATACTAACACCGCACACACTTACACATATATATGTATATATATACCCAGCTAGGTACATATATTACAATCACAAGCCCGCTAGATGTACGAGCAATAGGTATACTATACGTATAAGGTACACTAATATAGTATATCACACGTCAAATACGACGTTTCGCTAAATTCATTGCCACATACTGACGTTAATTTTATAGTTTTTTTTTTTTTTTCACTCTATTAAGGAAGTGACGCGTCGCGCTCGTCGTATAGTGAACTTCAAACTTCAGTGTCGGTAGGTATTAGGTAAACATTCAATTTTCTTTTCAATTTTTTTTTTTTTTTTCGAAAGAAAAAGGCAAGAGAAATAAGTATATTAATGCAATAAAATGAACCATTTTACTCTTGCCATTCCTACACTGCTGCTCCCTGTACAAATGTAAGGTATATAAAACACACATAAGTACGTACTTTGGACTTATATATACATACATAGACCAAACAGTCCAAAATGAATAAATACCCGTACACGTGAAGCGTATGTAAATTCGTATTACGACGACGACGACGACGACGATGATATGGATTTCATGCTCGGTGAGCTTTCATCAATTAAATTTACATTTTTATATTATAATGTACATATTAATGGGCCAACGGTGGTCCGACCTAATGTATGCTTGAAAATAAACGTCGTCGTTGTTGGTTAACGGGTGTTGGGTACTTTGGTAGCTGATATGAAATTTCATAAATTAAATTACATGCGTCAAACAATGCATTTAGTACTTGCAAGGGTGCGTTAAATGATGCAGGGCCAGATATGTTTGAAAAAGAATTAGACGAATCGATAGCGTAAATCTTATCTCGTTCTTTTGATTTTTTAGGGCCGATTTTCTACCAAACCATTAGGAGACCATCGACCTGCGGCAGATGAAGGGGACAGTATCAACGCAATTCATTGTGGGGTCCTAGGAGATCTTTCAGACTATTTTTGGCCATGTCAGATATTTAAATTCACATCAAATGACTATCAACATTGGACCATCAAAATCCAAATTGTTCAGATTTTGATGGTCAGCTGTTCTGGGCTGTTGACATCTGGTCAAGATCACCAACGGTGGTATTCAATTGGACAAAAAAGTTGATGTAATTTCAGATGAAATTTCAACTTCAGCTGGAACTAGGAAGCGATGATGTGAAAAATTTTGAAAATTTGCTTAGCATTTTTTCCTCAAAATTCAGTCGGTAGTCCGAATATTTACAGTTGGTTGGCAACTGTTGAAGGTCCACTGCTGACAGAACGGATCTTGAAGGTCTGTTATTGACAGTCTACAGTTGACCATCAACTGTTGATAGTTGTGGACCGATCATGGTTGACAGTTCAAATCTTGATGTGGTCTACTATTGACAGTCAACTCTTGATAGTCCACAATCGACCGCCAACTATTGATGGAGCTGGACTATCAATGGTTGACAGTTCAAAGCTTGATAGGACGGATGTTGATAGTCCACTATTGATGGCAAAATCTTGATAGTCCGCAGTTAACCATCAACCATCGATGGTTGACAATACAAATCTCGATGGTCCATTATTGTTGGTCAACTTTTGGCAGTCCAGAATTGACCATCAAATGTTTACGAAATGGTTCACCATTGTTGGTCAGCTTTTGATGGTCCAGACCTTGATGGTCTACGATTGACGGTACACAGCTGACCATCAGCTGTTGATAGATCTGGACCATCAATGGTTAACGGTTCAAATCTTGATGGTGCGGATGTCGATGGTCCACTATTGTTGGTCAACGTATGACGATCTAGAAATTGATGGATATGGACTATCGAGGGATGACAGTCCAAATCTTGATGGTGAGGATGTTAATGGTCCACGATTGTTTGTCAACTTTTGACTGTCCACATTTGACCATAAACTGTTAAAAAAAATAGTGTACTATTGTTGGTCAACTTATGACGATCCAGACATTGATGGATATGGACTATCGAGGAATGATAGTCCAAATCTTGATGGTGAGGATGTTGATGGTTCACGATTGTTTGTAAACTTTTGACTGTCCACATTTGACCATCAACAGCTTTAAGAATGGTACACCATTGTTGGTCAATTTATGACGATCTAGAAATTGATGGATATGGACTATCGAGGGATGACAGTCCAAATCTTGATGGTGAGGATGTTAATGGTCCACGATTGTTTGTCAACTTTTGACTGTCCACATTTGACCATAAACTGTTAAAAAAAATAGTGTACTATTGTTGGTCAACTTATGACGATCCAGACATTGATGGATATGGACTATCGAGGAATGATAGTCCAAATCTTGATGGTGAGGATGTTGATGGTTCACGATTGTTTGTAAACTTTTGACTGTCCACATTTGACCATCAACAGCTTTAAGAATGGTACACCATTGTTGGTCAATTTATGACGATCTAGAAATTGATGGATATGGACTATCGAGGGATGACAGTCCAAATCTTGATGGTGAGGATGTTAATGGTCCACTATTGTTTGTCAACTTTTGATAGTCCACATTTGACCATAAACTGTTGAAAAAAATAGTGTACTATTGTTGGTCAACTTATGACGATCCACACATTGATGGATATGGACTATCGAGGGATGATAGTCCAAATCTTGATGGTGAGGATGTTAATGGTTTACGATTGTTTGTCAACTTTTGACTGTCCACATTTGACCATCAACAGCTTTAAGAATGGTACGCCATTGTTGGTCAATTTATGACGATCCGGACATTGATGGATATGGACTATCGAGGAATGATAGTCCAAATATTGATGGTGAGGATGTTAATGGTTCACGATTGTTTGTCAACTTTTGATAGTCCACATTTGACCATCAACTGTTAAAAAAAATAGTCTACTATTGTTGGTTAACTTATGATGACCCAGACATTGATGAATATGGACTATCGAGGGATGACAGTCCAAATCTTGATAGTCCACTATTGTTGGTCACATTTTCAGTTCACTGGTGACTATTAGCTGGATATTGATGGGCGACTGTTGACAGTCTGGATCTTGATGGTCCACTATTGTTGGTCACATTTTCAGTTCACAGTTGACCATTAGCTGGATATTGATGGGCGACTGTTGACAGTCTGGATCTTGATGGTCCACTATTGTTGGTCACATTTTCAGTTCACAGTTGACCATTAGCTGGATATTGATGGGCGACTGTTGACAGTCTGGATCTTGATGGCCCACAGTTGACCATCAACTGTTCAAAGAGTGGTCCACTATTGTTGGTCAACTTTTGACAGTCCATTGTTGACCATCAACTGCTAATGATCAAAAGTTGACAGATCTGGATACGTTTGACTAGAAAGTTGAAACGCATAGAAAAAATGCTAAGCAATTTTTCCAAACGTTAGCAGAGGAAAGTAAAATGCTCACACGCTTAGGATACATGTTTTGGGTTCATAGTTGAATTATATCCGATAAAAAGCAGAAATGTTAATAATTGATGAAAAATCAATCACATTCATAAGTTTAGAATGAAAATCCTCTGTTGAGTTTAGTGTTGTGTGAAACGGTATTATGTTATAGTAATATTTGAGACAAAGTGTTTTTACTATAAAAAAAAAAAAATAAAAGTGAAAACGAAGTGAAAGTAACGATTTTAAGTTGAAATGCCGAGGAAAATTAGAAAATAAGCCTGAACTTTGTAGTTTGAGCTTCAAGTAACGTTTACTTCTTTAATTTCATGTTAAAATGTTCCAACTAATGCAGTTTAGAAAAAAAGATCACACTTGATTGTCTTGTGAAAAAATTACCTAAACAATGAAAAGAAATGACCAAATTTCGCTGAAAAAATGAAATAAAAATTTTTAAGTGACCAGGATTAAATAAAAAACAAAGAAAAAAATTATACCAACGACGTTTAAAATATTGAATATTCTTTTTATTTTTTTCTAGAAACTAAAAATTATTCGCTCAGCTTGATATGAACTAAAATCGGTAAAATTTGAGATCTAGGCTTTGATTTATGGCGGATTTGCCTTTGAGGCAGAATTCAGTTGTGCGCAAATCTGGGTAAGAAGGTGCTCTTGGTTTTTGAAAAAGTCGATAGAGAATCAAATTAAATAACATATGGAAAAAACCACCTCCCAAATCACTTAGGAGGAAATATATGGTAGGTTTTTTCCCTTATTGGCCTATAGAAAAAAGGTTCTCCCATGAAGGATTGAAATTTAGCATGTAGATTTAGTAGGGGTTCTAGATCTGTCATTTGGGTTCTCAACTTTTCAACCCTGTTGTATCCGCTCACAGCCCTGAAAAAGTAGTTTCTTTTTCAGCTTGATACTGACCAAAATTGATGAAATTTGGGCAGTAGGCTTTACTTTGATAGCAGATCTTATATTTTGGAGTGGGGATAACTTTGCATCGAAATTCAGTTACGCTCTACTTTGGAGGAAGGGGTGCTAAGGGATGAAAATGTTAAAAATTGTTCGTTTTTGAATCAATTAACAGAGAATCAAATAACACACTCATACTTCTGCATCCCCCTTTCCTTGAAAAATGGATGTCTCACGCATATCTCTTCTTCAAATTAAAGTAGGGAGTTAAAATTTGACAAGTACATGTAGCCGAGGTCGTAGATGTATCTTTTCGGGGTTCAATCTGTCAGCTCTATTGTACTCCCTCACAGTCCCAAAAATGTAGTTTTCAGGTTGATTTATATTATTTTCCAAGTTTGTGACGAGCATAACTCTCCTTCCAATTGAGCTAAGAAGTTGACATTCGGTACGTAGATTTTGTTTGGGTATTAGATGTGCCTTTTGAGGGCGAAGGTTTCAAATTTAAGCCACATTTTACCCCTTCCCCCCCCCCCCCCCCCGCCTATCTAAAACGAGAAATTTAATATTTTTTCTCCCTATCGACCAGAATCGTCGATCGAGCATTTGGTTCTTTGGGAGAATAATCAAAAAAATAAGGACAACCTATAATGGCAGGCAAAAGGCGATGAATAACGAGCAAAAAATTATTAAAATAAAACACCATTGGCGGTTGATAAATTTTTGAAAATTTACAAAATTTTCAATAGTTTGACAACAGTCAATAGTATTCTGTTTTCATAATCATTTCTCCCGTTGCCTGTTGCTTGTCATCATAGGTCAAGCTTCAAGAATCCCAGTAATTTGGGCTCGAAGTTCAAAAATACTAAAAACTAGAGCCGGTACTGAAGGTAGAGGAAATTTTTCCGGCTCACGTATTGTTGAGTTATACATAGGAGTGAAGGAAATTTTTCATATTCCTATTTTTGATCGAGCCATGTTGACAGTAAGCATGGAAGCTCCACCTATTTTACGCATTGTAAAATTCATCGATTCACCGACAAAGCGTTTTAATGTTACATTGGAAACATCCTATCGTCATTATTAGTAAAAGTACTTACGTAGTTGAGGGAACATTTAGGTTGATTAATTGCCAAAAGTCATCTTCTAGCATAGGAAACTTGGTAAACATTCGTTTGTTTTGTTTATGTTTTGGTCGCATAAGTTGATATGATATCGTGTTCATGTACTTGGCATGTATTTGTAAAAATGCCTTTCTTTTCATTCGTAAATTTCAAGTCAATTTTTCAGATATTATTTGTTACGGTGCTCCTTGAGGTAAGAATTAAATAAGAGTAATAACTTTTTTATGACGAGCGTGTAACCTACGTACATTGGAAATTTTGTCGCACAGATATCAATAATCACAGAGGCAAAACCTTTACAGCCGGAAGAATCTGCTGGTATTACAGAATCGTTGTCCAATGAGAAAATCCTTCATGGCAATGCTGATATCCCTGCTGCGGTTTTTGAGTCCGGAAACAAACTCAGAAGTAAAAAATCTACAGATATTGAAATGAAAACTATGGCCACCAATGTTATCGCCAAAACAATAGAATTCTCCAATTTACTAGCGCAATCACGATCACCTGATCACGAAGAACAGACGAGTATCGATGTCGAAAATGATAAATATTTAGTTACGAGAGAAGTTCAGCCAAAATTCGCATCAAAATACACTGAACTAGAGGAAGAAGAATATGAAAGTACACCTTCATCTGAAACAAAATGCTTCCCTAGATCAACATCCGAACGGAAATCTTGCCGGCAAATGGGTGCTAAGCTTAAAGAAATAGCCGATCAGGTGATCGAAAAATACAAAAAAATCTACCACGAGAAAATAATGAATAAATCTTCCACTAACGACTATGCAGCTACAGAATCAAAATCATTCCCACAACATGTCGATGTCAGAGAAAAACAAATGAATCAGCATTATAACTATAATAATCACATGAAGGAACCTGAATATCTTAGCGAGGAAACCAAATCCGAAATAAGACCGAAGCGAAAAAATGTTGCCGATAAAGTTAAAAGAATGGCAAGCAATGTTGATAAAAAAATTAAGCAGTTTTTCAATGATAAAGTAATGAAACATATCCGCGAATTTTTCTTCAACATGAAATTTCGACTGATTGTTGATATTGAACCCTTTCCCAAGAATTAATAAACGTTGTAATGCTGTTCTTAAAGTGGCTGAAAGTATTTTTGTATGTACGTTGAATTTCAAGACAGTTCTTCAGTAACTTTACAATTTAAAAAAATTTTCATAGTGTTGCAAGGTTGTTATTGGTTTGTCGTGAACAGAATACTTGATAAATAAACTTTTTCAATTTATTGAACATCAGAGTGTAATATTTCAAAAATTTAAACAGCGATTACCAAGCCAAGGTACCAGACTGCCTACATATTAAAATATTTGCTCAAATTTTCAAAATATGACCTGTTGTTTTTTCAACGGGATGTCTACCAATGGCTATTTAGAACTGAATTTCAGCACCTTTTTCATTCCTTATTTTGTCTTGCTATTTTGATTTTTTTATCCCTCCTCACTCTCTCTGCTTTATTCGTTGCATAAAATGGTATGGACCAGCACTGAACTGCTGACTGATGAATTAATTCAACGAGAGTTCGACTTATTTTTGCCCCCTCTCTTCCTCGAAGACAATACTCAGAAATATCGATTTTAAAAACAAGAATTTCGAAAATTACCATTTTTAGGTAGCTATGTTCTTGCGTTCAAAATCTTGAAATCACATTGATTTGGCAAAAATTTAAGACATTTTTCCCTTTCGAGGAAAAATTTCAGATCCTGGATATGCCATCCTAAAGTCAAAATTTCTAAAGGGTATTCCCTGATAAGCATAGCGAAATGTTCTTGATTTCAGATCTTCAAAATTTTCACGAAATACCATTGCGTGTCTCTAAAAAACATTTTAAAGCAAAAAAATCCCCCCCCCCCTCCTTCACCCAGAATATTGAAAAAAGTTTTTTTTTTTTGGAAAAAAAGTCACTATTTACACGTATTTGAGGAAAAATTATGATTTTAATCTAAATGTTTAGAGGGATGATGGGTC
>FIZR01024594.1:0-17952 GCA_900060175.1 Ferrisia virgata | reverse complement strand
GTGATTTTTTGATACTTGTCTGTTGTATTTTTACTTTTTTCTTTTTTTTTTTTTTTTTCAACAATAGTTATTTCTTAGTAGAGTGGATTGAGCTTTGCTTTTAAACTGAATGTTGGATATCCGAAAACATATTCAAATCCTTCAGACCATCCTATTCTCAAAATACAATGTTATTAAAAATTTGATATTTAGAGTTTAGGTATTTTTGAAATCGAAATGAACTTTAAGATCTCGGATGACCCTTTTCTTCGTTTCACAAAATTTCCATCAAAATAGGCATGATAAATGTGTTATTGCAATTTTATATTTATGCAAATGCATTTATTTATAAGTAGAAAGACAATAATAACATCGAAAATGTCAATTGATTTTTCATTTTTTCTGCCTCTTTTAAATACCCATTTCACTAATTTTCATAATATTTTAATAAACACTGCGAAATTTTTCATATTCAAACACTTCGATGTTTCTTAATCAACGCTTGTAACGCTTTAAACATCCTTCTTCTGCAAAATTTCAAAGAAATTTGAAGTAGTATCATAGAATTTATGAATTTATTACACGAAATTATAGTCCATTCCAATAGAGAATGGACTAAATGTGCTCATTTCTGCAGCTAAAATCACTCATATTTTGTTCTTTGTTTAGATAAAAAATCCCTGAAATAATGCGCATTTCTGTTGTCATTTTAGTGATTGGTAATTTTCATTTTTACCTCATTTTCATCACCAAATTGTAATAAAATTAAGCGAAAAAATGCATTTTGAAAATGGGAATTTGAATTGCAAAATTTAGTATATTTAGTTTGTTCTCGTTTGGAACAGACTATAAGCAAATGGAGAAATGGTAAAAATGGCGTCGATACTATTGATTAGAATCAGAATTAAAGAATTATTAGCTTTGATTTTAACCAATATTATGTACAATTGGTACAAAAATCAATAAAAACGAAAAAGGCGCCATTTTTCACCGCTACCTAAATTGAAAACAAAATTTTTGAGAATTGAGAATAAAGAAAAAGGTTCCGTTTTAACATTTAGAATGATTGATTTCAAGGATACTTACACTTACGTATACATACGAACACAAAATTAAAGTAAATTAATGCTAATCAACCAATAAGATGTCTGAAAATGTCCAAATCAGGACATCCTATTGCTAATAAGCATTTGTTTGCGTTTTCCCAAGTACCAAGTTGAATGAAATGAACTAAAAGTATCTATATGAATTCAAATAGGTAAGAGGTACAGTAAGAATTCCTTCAACACGAATTAGAACGAATCATTCATACTAAAATGATTACCTACCTATTCTTTAAATAAAAAAAGACAACCTAAAAGTAAAATCCTACATGGTGAACAAGTAATACCCAATTTTGAAATTTCATTATCTGCCTAGTATAAAATGTTGGATCGTACTTACCTATGTATTTATGTAATTATTAAGTTCAAGAGATGTGTCAATTTATGGAAGTTTTTTTTTCTTTTTGTCTTGTGTGAGCAGGTACAATTTAACAGAGAATTATATAAATCATAATTAACATTTCATGTAGGTATAAAACTTTTCATTATTTGCTATCCTGTGGAATATTCATTCCTCGCGCATAAAGACAGTAGAGACTTCTAGGAAGATTCGTTTATATTTTATTATGAACCACTGAGTAGAACCCTCTCAAGATCCATATGTATTTCTTACAATTTAGGAGAAAAAAAACTTCTCCCCAGGCGAATAACTTACCTACTCGTGTTTTTTTTTTTTTTTTTTTTTTAATAAAATAAATATTCCTAGGGATCGTTTTAAATTAATCAGGTTTCCAGTACTTATCGATTGACTTTGACTTCACTGAAATTTGTTCACATTGGTAATTTATTCTTTGAGTCGAGTTAGTACAAGGTGTAAATGTTGATTTCTCTTTTCAATGGAAATTTCATGGAATTGAACTCGAGAGTAATTTCGAAAATTATTAAAATATTTATTTTACTCGTTCCGTTCGAAAAACTTTTTAAAATTCATTACTCTATTTTTTCCTTATATTTTAAATACCTGGGTAGATATAACTTAGTCAATATCAAGGTAAAATAAAAAAAAATATTTTGAAAGTTTTAAAAAAATAAAAAAAAATTGACGAAATTTAAAATTTATAAACAGTTTGTTGGAAATATGTTCATGTCAGACTTAACAAATCAGTCATAAGTTTATATCAAGTTTCGAGACTTTGAGTCGACCGAAGACAAATTATTATAAAAGATGAACCCGTGCAATTTGGCAATGAAAAAGAAGTAAATAAGAGTTAAACTAAATCAAAAGTATATTTAGGTTGGCGAAGAAGAACTGTTACAAACTCACAAAAAAAGTATACACACAGATACTAAGTACCTTCCTGTTTATTTTAATGGATTAATTTAAAGACCGTTGATCTTTTATCGCAACTCTTTTCGGCACATATTTTCAACCAAGTTCCACAAATGAAACTTGACATAAAAATTCGAATATTTATATATAATATAAAATACACATTTCAGTTAGCTAACTCAATTCTTTCGAAGCATCAATTCAAAAAACTGCTCAGTTTATCTCTCAATGAACAAGAAACTATAGTTACAATATCGTGCCTATAATGAATCATCCATATATTCAGACAAATGAATAAAACAAAAAGAAATCAGCCACAACATTAGAAAGTCGTCTTCAGAAAATATCCGAGTACTAGATAGGTAATTAAAAAAGTTTTAAATGTAAATTTTGACGTTACTGAATATTTGACAAGAAAAAATAGCGAATACCTACTTCGTAAAAAAATTAAATAACTTTTTTCTTGGTAAATTTGAGATTTTAATATTAATAATTTGATTATTTCAATAAGTTGAATTTAACGAAAATTACATTGGTTGTGTGAAATTGAACACGCGCATGGACCGTAAAGAAATGAACTTAAAAGGATGTTTTCTAAAGCTTAACAGTTTCTCACTTAAAGTAATCGTATCATTTACAAACAAAAACGTGTACCGGGTTCGTTGAAAGATGAAGCGCGTGATTCGACAGTCTTCGAAAAATTTTTTACTCGATTTATCGTATATTTATTTGATAATTTGCCAAGGTAATGCTATCGTATTTTTTATTCTTTAATAGTTAATTATGCTCATTTTTGCATATTTTTAAAAAATTTAATGGCTACATAAATATCAAGTAAATAGGCACTGAAGAAATTTAGATTTAATTTTTTTTATTCGTGATTTTAATTTATAGATAGATCATGATCAGGTATTGAAATGAAATTTGCTTTATAATATGTATATAAAGGATGTTTTGAATAAACATGTATAATTAGGTAGTTACCAAAATAAAAGAATAATTTTTATAAATTTCCGAAATGAGAACTTGGAAACAAATTAGGTACTTAAATAAAGTTTTTAGATCTCCACTTTTTTGAATAAAATTTATGTTTTTTTTTCGATATTCTGAAATGATGTAGACAAAGAGAGCCATTCGTATGATTTGTGCACATGTTTTAGTTTTTTTTTTTTTTTTTTTTTTTTTTTGAGGGAAAGATATTAAAAATAATGTGATGACTTTTTAATAAAATGTGGCTCTATTATTGACCGTAATAAACTACATTGATAAAATTCTGTCTATAAATTTCATTCGTCGAAAAAAATTGAGACCATAGCAAGTTTTCATCTTGTTTGTTGTATTTCTCTTGAAAAGTTGCTGCAATAATGCGGGATATTCCTTCTTTTAAGTGGTTTTCTGCTTTCTTCTTAATTAGAAAACAAGAAACGTGGATAAAGAATATAAATGCCAGTGTTTGCTTCAGATTTATTTTCATTTAAAAAAATTGTACCTGTACATCTATACTTAGTTTTATTTCCATAAAAAATGTTCAACATTGTGTGCATACGTCAAAGGCGAGTGAAAACTGTCACGCATCAATTCAATTTTTAATATGCAATGATATCATTTTCAAATTGAGAATAAAGATCTGAATTGTGTAGTTTTGTCCAGTTTGAAAATTGAATTAACTACGAATAGGTATGCTCTTAGTCTCTTATTTTTATCTTAGTCGATTTTTAAACGAAAAAAGCCTACTCAAATGAGTTATTACTTATGCTTTACACGTACTTGGAATAATGTTGAAATTAATAAATCCTTTCAATATGTAATCCCAGGTGAAACTGTTTAGAACGTATTTCAGTGTTATGAATATTTTATTTTTCGGAGAGTAGCTAATACGTTTAGATAAAATATCGCACTTATTCTGACCGTAACTTATCTTTTTAAAAAGCTTATTTGATTTCGAGTGAGATTTCAGTAATAAAAAATCCAAATGGTAGATAGCTTTGCCAATCGGATTTTTAAAGTGAGATATATGTATTTCAAAAGAGAATGGTCATTTGAAATAAATATGATGATCATCGATTAATCTATTTTCAAGAATAACGAACTAACCATCATTAGGTATATAAAACTAAAATCTATCAAAAGAAAAAAAAAGGCAATTTGGAAAAATTTTATAGTCTACATTAAGGGTGAAATACGTAGGTATCATTTCCAGATCAAATCCAATTTCGGATCAAATCGTTTTGGTCATTTGGTAACCGAAGATGGTTAAAAGTGAAATAAAATCCAGTATAAAGTTTTTGCCTAGCTACCCGAAAGATGTACTCAATAGTCAATAAGGTAGCTAAAAAGAAATCATTTCTAAATTTTTTAAATTTTTGGCTGATTTTGTATGCTAAAATAACATTAGTGCAAGAAATGATCTTTTGCATTCGTCGTAATCTTGGCCCTCTTTTTAAAAATGAAAAAAAAAAAGGGGAAGGGGGTTTGAAAATTTTTGTATCAGTTATGGATGTATGATGAAAATTTTAAAACTTTACCTTATCGTAATTTCAAACCTCCATTTTTTTCAATGGAATTTTCAATTTGGCAAAAAAATCATAATTTCAACCGGTTTTGGAGGTGAGAAAAAAGTGGTCCATGATTCTATACTTCGCCTTTGACTTATTTGGTAGTTTATGTATTGTATTTATTACTTATTTGGGGTTTAAATCATGAAGTTAGGTCACAAAATACATTAGAACGTTATCCTTCCTACAGTTAACAATACCCTCTGATTTCAGACTCATTGTACCCAATTCGTTTTCGTAGTATGCGTATATGTAGGTACTTGAAAATTCCCCTCGTTATACACTGTGAGAGTTTTAATTGAAAAATTTTGATTATGATTTCCGTAACGCTACAGTAAATGAAGGATTAACCAGCTAAACCCACTAGCTCACATCATTCGCTCGTTATATGAAGATATAATATTTGTAAGTTTTATCCATTCGACAAAGGTGTTATCCTAAACACCAGTTTTTAATTATTATTACATTTTGATAATGGTTTTACTGCGTTGCGTTTTCGATCCTATAGACGGGATCAGCACGAGTGGAAGTTCGATGACAGTTTCTAAACCCCGTTTTTAATTTAAATTTAATCCTTTGATTTTTGTCGATGTATAATTTCAACGCTCTAACTAGAGCGCCACTTGAACGTAAAATAAGCTTTTTTACGTTCGTGAAAGTTGACGCGATTGTGATATTTTTTTCGTTCAGATTTATAGTAATAATTTCAAATAGCTAAGCGCCTACCTACGTTGATAGATATAGATTAGATACCTGGTATTAATGCATACTACTTTATTTCAAAAATATTATTTTTTCGTACCTACCTAATAATTTTTACTTATTACAAATTAATCCAATGGGTAGATATCATCGGATCATTGTTGAAATAGTAGTATTGAAATAGATAATACAATTCAAGAAATTTTTTAATTGTAGAAATAGTTCAATTAAACGTTTCCAGCGTTTCTATTTTGATATTTTCTTTACATGTTTAGAGAATGTTTTTTCTCAATTTTATCTCCTTCATATTACGAGTAAAGCAATACATTGTACACGCATGCAATAGGATTCGCTGATCTGCTTCTTGATTCGTGCCAGGTTTTAAAATGATTTAACATGATTTTTATTAAAATTTAGATCGAGGCGGCCATTTTGCCCCTAAGCATAGCTTTTTTCTAACATTTATTGCTCCTCTCAATATAAATAATACATTAAATTTATCCTAATAATAATAATAATAATAATAATAATAACATTCAAACCTTAATATTAAAATAAAAAAATTTTATCGATAAAATTAAGACATTATTTAAATAAAAAAATAATATATTATTTATAAAATTTTCTATTCATCTTTGATTTCACGAATTAATATTTTTACTTAAAAAAAAATTTATAAATTAAATCTACTTGTAAAAAAAATTATTTTACTTATACTGGTGATTTTTATTTTTTGACGATAAGAGAAGAAAAAGCAAGAATGAAATATTTTAGCAATTTTAATTTTGGAAGTAATTTTTATTTTACAACGGATTTACAGTTTTTTTAATTTTCTTTAAAAAGTGAGAAAGCTTACAAAAAATATTTCAAATGGAAGTTATAGACAAGGAAATTTTCTATCAAAATTTTGAATCATCTTCAAGTAATTTATTGACAAAATAGAGAATTTTTGATAATCATTTTCAAAATAGGTTGGCTTCCTTGGGTGAGATCACAACAATCCTTATTTTTTTTATATTTAAATAATACATTTTTTTTCTTAATTTTTTTTGAAATTTCTTTTCAATTTTATAAATTTTTTGCTCAAAAAACTAGCTGCTCACCTGTTCGAAATAATTCTCGTTAGAAGTGGGTATTTCTAATGCTTGCAAACGTAAAAGTTGCCGAAAATTAGATCTTCGACTATACGAGTTAGCTTCATTAGTTTTTCACGAAATTTTTTGAAGTTCACTTTGAGTCGACGGTAAAGGTAAAAGAACTAATTCAGCTCGAAAATGTTTTTATGTATCTTAAGTTTTAGATGAAGCAAAATTGATCTTGGAAGTTTTTAACCCTTAAAGAAGTTTTTAGTTCGTTATGTCGCGTCTATACGTAATTACGTATGTGCTTATACCATATGTATGAAGCATCAGTTCATACCTATACAACATAGAGTGATGATCATTTCTTAGTCAGTTAAATTATGTATTCAATTCGGTACTTGACAATTGTCGACAAAGGAAAAAAATTTTCAACACTTACCTACGTACAGATTACTGTACGCCATTGTTGCGCAAAGTTTATTAACGAAAGCTTACATTAGATATTTTTTTGTGTGTACAAAATTGTACCTATTTGCGAGAATCTTATCATTTTTTTATTTTCAATGTTGTTAGCCACTACTGATGGAGAAGAAAATGGACCAAAATTCGTTGAACCTATTCCAAATGTTACGGTAACGGTGGGTCGAGATGCTTCTTTGCCATGCGTTGTTAATAATTTAGGAACATACAAGGTAATTTGAAATCACTTTCGAAATAAGACTTTTTCTGGTTTAACATTATGAAAATTCTTAACTGATATTAATCATTGCAAATATGTTAATGAACTTCATTTAAATGTATATTTATAAGATGGTGTACTAGGTACACTTTTGCCATTTCATTATCAGAAGAACCATTATTAAATAAAGTTTGTCATATTTTTGACAATATGGAATAAAATCGCCGAGAAACTTTAGGTCTAATATAGACTTTGGAAAAATATAAATTTTTTAAAGATAGAGTAACGTTATGGTTTATTGCCGATAGACGTAGATAGGTGGATGAATACGCACCAAATTATTCCTCAACAGGTTCTTTAAAATCAAAATAAAATGATAATTCATCATTAGAGTTAAACTTATGTAACTTTCAAGAATATACCATGATTATAGTTAGGTACTCACTTTTTGAAAAAATAAAAAGGTGAGTAGGTAAAATTTCGTAACAGCTTTTGCCGTTAGTTCGATGAGTAAACAATTGTAAAAAGAATGTGGTAATAATGTGTGCAGTTGTGTGCAAATAGATAAAGGTATGTAAGTCTGACAAAATGCGTGTCCTTGTTAAAAGTCACAATACTTGACAAAGATAACTTCAACATTTTTCAAAGCTGCTATTTAATTATTAAATACAAGGCATATGAAATAATGAGATTCAACTTGAAAGAATTAGCTGCCGGGCTTGCTTGGTAGAAATTCAAAGAAATGCTCGTTTTTTAACGCTAGGTATACGCAAATGCAGCTTTTGGATGTGAAAGGAAGAGTGTAAGTACAGTAATTGGGAAATTTCGACTTTTTCGTAGGTTCTGTGGATACATATCGATAGACAAATGGTAGTAACTATGCATAAACATGTCATATCGCGAATACCTCGTTATAGTATTTCGGTAAGTGATAAAAACACCTGGATATTACACGTGACTAGAGTACAACAAGAAGATCGCGGATATTACATGTGCCAGGTTAATACTAATCCGATCATGAGCCAAGTTGGATATCTTCAAGTTATAGGTAAATCTTGATACATTTATTTTTCTTTTTATTTCTTTCTATATTTTTTTTTGAACATACGAACGACGAAGATAATACGCTATTAATTTTATTTAGATTATGAGATACATTATGCACCCTGTTACTTTAATGGCATTATGAACTTTTTTCTTAGAGTACTCGAAAAACGAATCGATATTAAAATAATTGCTTGAAACATTAATTATTCTTCCTTATTTATACGTATGAATTCATAATTGCCGATGCATTTTCATTTTTTTCGTTTTTAAAATAGCACCTTTATGTTTTCCCAGCCAAATTAAATATTAACCACAACTTACCTCGTTTATCGAGATCATTTTTTAGCAAATATTTTCTTTTCTTATCGAAAAAATGAATCTATATTCCTTATTTTCACATCCTTAATTCAACATTTTATTGGATATCACTAAATTTGAGGCGTGAGGAACGAATATTTCGAAAATTTGTACACTCAATTTTTTCATGTCTCGTAAGCGAAAATAATGATAAAATGAAGTGTTTATTTTTGTGTCAGCAAACCGCGTAAACGTTGTTAATATGTTAATATTTCTACTTTAAAAGTTCTCATTTGAAAGTAAGCGCATGCAAATTAAATTCTATTTAGGTAAGGTAAATAGAAAATTGAAAAATACGCTGTGTTTTGCAAAACAGGCTTGTTCGTCGCTTATGAAGCGTGTTACTTCATTCGCTTTGACAATGCAATAAGAAAATTAGGTATTGCTTCTATTTCGACATGTTTTAACTATAGGTAACTAAGATCATGGTCGCTATGTTGCGTATTTGCTATTATGGAGAAGTATAATACTTGTGTATAATAGTAATAGTACATATTTGAACAGTGAACATGCTTTTTTGAATTTATTTTTATGTTGGTTTACAAAGGATATACCGATATCCTACATTATGCACAAGTGTTGATGTGAATCTGAAACAATTGCTATAGCGACTTTCAACTGTTTTGATGAAATGTTGGAAAACTATTTATGCAATATACCTACTACATTGTTTTTTAACACGAAGTGGGAGACTAGAGGACTGGTAGCTAATTATGTATTGTTTATTAAGTTGTCAAAGACAACAATATTAATTAAAAATTGTTTTCTCGATATTTTCAAAACGTTTACCCCTTTTGAATGTCAAGATAATAAGTTCTTGTATGATTTTTTAATTTCATCGGTTTATCGGTGCTTTCCTTTCAATCTAGAAACTACTCAGACGTGAAGCTATCATTACTTCGTTGGGAATGGGTAAATTTCCTTCATTCATGATGTAATTGAAGGAACACAAATAGATACATGATTAAAAAATTAATGTAATTACTTAATATAATATTGGGCTTACTCAGATTTTTAGAAATATCTTTCAACTATTATTTTTCTTATCATGAAAATCATTATTTGTTTGTTCTTAGATTTACTTGCGTAGGGGTGAATTTGATTTATTTTCTTTCTTTCTTGCTTATTTTTTTTGATAGTTCCTCCAGATTTTATTGAAGATGGCACTACTAGCTCTACCACGGTAGTTGTAAGAGAAAATCAGAATGTAACGTTATCGTGTAAAGCACAAGGTTTTCCCCAACCTAAAATTGTATGGAAAAGAGAAGACGGCTCAGATATCATATTAAATAAGAAAACTAAAGGTAGTTACTCGACTTAAATTAATTAGATAACGATTTCGCTAATTTCCTTCGTACAATTTTCAAACAATTGATAGTCGATTGAAAATCATAAATTTTAATTTTTATAAAACGATGAAATATGCGGATGATTAGTATTTGCACCTTTTTACTTGTTCATACAGCTACCTTCGGTACGCAAAATGCGAATAATTAGTTCTGTAATTTTTGTTAAGTAGACGACATAATGTATCTACATAATCATATCTGATAAAATTTACATTTCGCAATCATTACAGGTCCTGTTTTCACTGGAGAAAAAATTCATTTCGAAAGAATTAGTCGAACTGATACAGCTAGATATTTATGTATCGCTGCTAACGGAGTCCCTCCAGCTCTTATCAAAAAGATATACATCAATGTCGAATGTAAGACCATATGTGTAATATTCAAAGCTTTTCTGAATCCGCAAATTATAGCGTAATAAGTAAATATTATTTTTCTACCCCGTTCCCTTTCAGTTTCACCGATTGTGATAGTCACCAATCAACTAATCGCCAGTCCATTAGGTTCAAGTGTAGTCTTAGAATGCCAAACGGAGGCTAACCCTTTGGCGACAACGTACTGGTTATTGAATGATGATTATATTATGCAAAGTTTCAAACACAATATTCGCACAACATCAAATAGTTACCGAACTTACAGTAAACTCCTTATAAGAAATGTGACGAAAAGTGATTTCGGCGAATATCGATGTTTATCAAAAAATTCGTTGGGTGAAACTGAGGGCACAGTAAGACTCTACGGTACGTTCCATAATATGAATAAATGTGTAGCTACGTTTGATTAACTAAAAAACAATAGGTCTCATATTAATTTCGATTTTAATTCGCAGAATATGTAACATCGACTACGACGACAACAACAGTAGCTCCAACTACTACCCTACATTCGGCTATATTTCATAAAGGTACTTAGATTCAATTTTACCGACTACGATCAGAAATTCACACTTTCCTTCTTCAAATTTAATGATTTTTTTTTTATTTTTAGGTCCGACGGATACTTCACCTTATGTAAGCGCGGGAAAAAAACAAATATATGACAGCAATTTAAAATTCAACGTGTCTTGGCATTTATATGGCCTTCCCAACAATACTAATGGGTTCCTTTTTTCTCGAAAAATTAGTAATTCCGCGGGTAAGCACTTTTTAATAAAGTCAAATTTGTCAATTAAATATCTATCTACACGGTATGAAATAAATTTTTGTAGTTACTCAGACGCCTGTAATTTTCATAATATTTATTATTGGTGGAATAGTTATTCTACCAATACGGTTTCAATGAATAACTCTATCAAGCATCAATTTTAATCAATGAGTTTATCAGAAGAATTCATAAACGATGTAATGATAAAGTTTTTGAATAGCTTACCATTTTTGTAATCTAAGATTCATCAAGTGTTTATTTATAACTCATGAAAATACCAATATACGATCAAAATATCATAATGATACTTCAGAGATCAAAATTTATCTGCCTATCCAGTTAACATCGTAATTTAATTTCCTTTCAGAGTACGCAAAATGGAATTTTCTCGTCCTTATTTTTGGTTACCTACATATGATAATTAAACTTCTGTGATGGAGGTAAGTCAACATCAATCAAATTTATCATTTAGTTACCTATATTTCTTAGAGTAATACTTTATCATACATTATGTGCCTTTAATAATGCTAATAATCTGTTAAATCACAAAACACAATCAAGTTAATAAGTACAAAAATATACTGTTGGGTGTTGGTTTATTATCTTTACAAAAATGAATATGGAGGTTTAACTCTACTAATCAATCGTTATCAATGCAACGCTTTATATTATTTGAGAAGTACGTTGCGGTTTTACAAGATTATGGTAACTCATCTACTGAATACAAACATTGTAATAACTTCTCAATAGATAATTTCTAATGAATGAACTCGTTGTTCAGAATCGTAATAGTTCAAATATGCGTCGTTAATTACTCAAGAATTGATAAGCAAGTTTACTAAACAATTTAGCTACGACGTAACTTTTTTTTTATTCGAATAACTTTTATTTCATTTTACGCCCAACACTGAGTCAATATTATACTCAGTGATGAATCCTTTTATTGATCTACATACATTTATTCACACGGTCTTAAAATTTTCATATTAATTTTTTACGATTTAGGTTTCAATGTTATTCGAAGATAATATAAAACATTTTGTATCCATATTCCAGAAAATTGGGTCATCAAACGTGAGAAATCATTGGTACTAACCTACATTGTTGGAGAATTTAAACACTGGCGAATGAGAACATATTTATATTTGAAGAGGTAGATATGCAACTTACATACAGTGGTTTCGTAATACAATACTAATGTTTCAGGAACAACAGCAGTATAGTTAAAATTGTTATTTGTATAATATTATCGAAAGGGTGTTAGTAACACTTCAATTGTTTTTTATGCTACCTGAGATTCAGCGACAAATCTTGAATTTTGTCATAAAATAAATTAAGGAAAATGCCAGAAAATGCTTCATGTAAATAGAATGATTGTTTTCCAATTTATAATAAACATTGTTTTTCTTCTTTTATTTTTTTTAACGATTCATTTAAAAAACAATATCATCTACCTAAATACTTCAATCAATTGTTAAAATACACGATCATTTAATTAAAATAAGGAAAAACAAATCTATCGCATATTGCAAGTACATATTAAATGATTGAAAATATAAAAGCAACCGAAAAATTAGAAAAGTACACTACATTCGTTAATAAGCGAGAATTAATGATTTCACGTCTAGATTGCATTAGAAGACTTCGAATTTTTTTTTTTCAAATTTTACACACATACCTCTACGAATGTATTCAAAAAGGTAAAAAATACAAAATTTACACACCGAATATTTACTAATTTAAAAAATAAAAAAATACTTCTACAATGAAATTTTTTACACGAATTATACAATAACACGAACATTATTTCAAAGCGAATAAAAATTGATTCACAAGGAATAACGATTCGAAATTATGGAGTCATTTTGAATATCCTGTACGAAATTACAAAAAAAGTCGAGATTTTTTGAAAAACTGACTCAAACGAAGCGATTTCTTGTAGTTAACTTTTTAAAAGGTTGGTATTCGATTTTTTTTTTTTTTTATTATTTGAAATAATTCATCACGTTTGTACAGCTATACTTTTGCGAGACATTGGTTACTTACAAATAAAAGAAAAAAAAGAAAGAAAAATGCATTACGACTCCTCGTTTCCACTGTCGTCTTTATCCGCTTCATCAGCATCATCGATTCCGGATTCGTAATCGTCAGAATAATTATCTTCATCTTCTTCAATGTAAAAATCGCTCATTTCGGGATCCTCTACTGTACATGCTTTTGTTTTTATGCAATAATCTTCCAGCGTCATCGGTATTTTAACGCCATCTTTTTCTGCCTCGTGTCGGGTACTTGATACTTGTTTTCTGGTTCATGAAAATTGATTTATTTAAAGTCATAATTTATAAAGTTTATATAACAGAAATTAGTACACGTTTAAGTTACAATTCTATATGTTCTTGAATTATAGGTACTCTCTTCCCGCTCTTTCGACTTTTCAGAGGGTATAGTCATAGTATTATCCTGAATTTTTTATGACAGGTATATTCTGTTCTGTTCTACGTATTCTAGGTAAAATTCGAAGCTTTATACTTTTTTCTACATACCTTATGCATTTTACACGTAGAATGCACGTGTATTATGTACATTTTACCTTCTACAAGGAAACTGTGGTTGGAATATTATATGAATACATGTGATACATAGTGATTGAATTGAGGTAATGTGATAAGATTACGTTTCCTATAAACTTGTAGACTACTTCATACGTAGAATTTTCCCGACGTTTTCGCATTATCTATTATTTCAAGAATAAATAATTGGATTATTTCTTTGGGTAAATATTGGCCAAATATTTTTCGAAAGCAATTCTCTATAATGAATTCAAAAAATGAAAATCGAGCATAAACGTCCATGTAAGATATAAAGATGCATAATGTAAGCATGGGAATTTCAATTCCTCAAAATTTAAAACAAAATGTAAAATATACGAGGTAAAATTATTATAATGCAATTTTCAAATAAAATAACATACGTAACCTATGATTCGTAAGAAAAAAACCAAAGACAAAAATCGATTTACCTCAATAAATACACGATAATACAGAAGTGATAAATCATTGAAATTACGTAGCGCTGATATTAGGAATCATAAAGTAATTCGTCAGAATACACGAAGTTATCTTATTTATCACCTATTAAACGTGGAAAACTTCGAAAAAATCCGACCTGAATGACTTTAAATTTTGTAAGAAAAAAGACGTATTATATGAGAGTATAATACGTTTATAAAGTACTTATGATGTGCAATTCGGTAACATCACTCATAATCACAGTGATAGAAACAATGCTTAATTCATGTCACAATGTTTAGAACAGCATTTGAGAAGGATCACGGTGATAATTAAGGCGGGGTACCGGAAATAAACTCATGTACATGTTTTTCAAGTATTTCAACCTTGAGTACATCACTCTTCGCCGAGAAAATATTTTTTTACTCATCCAAAAAGTAAAATTAAATTCAACAGTAAAACAGGTGCGCTGCTGATAAATAATTTTTTGTCAAGAATACTGCATTTAAACAATTGTAATAAAAATTTTGAAATAGAACAACAATAATGATTTTGTTCGAGTTATTCTACGAGAAATAAATCATCGAATCAGAATCGATAAGTTATTTATAAAACTAAAAACGGTATTGTTTATCAAACTTGCTGTTTGTTTTCATCATATTATGACTGCTGTAGGAGTTTAATAAAACGAAGATTACCTAATAATATTTTCATATTCTGTATCTTTGCCTTTTGAGTCCCTCCAACGTCTGTACATAATTGAAGCGTCTACATTGGCTGGACTACACGTATTAGGCTCATTCAGTAATGATATTACAGAAAGCAAAATTGTCCTGAAAGAAGAAAATCAAACGTAATTTTATATGACAATGAAAACGATTAAATGAAACCATGAGAAAATAATCCACACATTTACCTAACGTTTTGTGTTGGATTCCATCTTTCGCATGGTAATTCTCCTGATTGTGGGTCATCTATAGGCGAGTGTAAAATTGATATGCAGAGATCACCATTCTATAAAATTAACAGGTGATAATTTTTCAAGAGTACTTATGTTAAACATTAATAAATTTCACCATACAAACCTCGTAGACATTAGGATGCCATATTTTATTTAGAAAACGAATACTGGGTGGTGAATAAGGATAATCTGACGGAAACTTCATTTGAGCCTAAAATTGATAAAAAAATATAAGCAAAAAAGACATGTTATTATTCTTGTTTTCTTTTTTTTATACATGACCATGTCAATTTAATCATTATAACGCATTCAGGTTGCTCCAAGACCGTATGTATGAAATAGAACGGTTAATTGAATAAGCTGATGAAAAACTTTCTCTTAATATGCTCCAGTAATTTCCATACAAAAAAGCAACATCAATTTTGAAAGTGTTGGTGATATCAACGTGTTGCGAATATAAAAAGTTGCAAGGAAGTTACAAAACAGCAACACACATTGACATAGCGGAAGTACATCGAACATGACAAAGATGCACGCGATTAGAAAAATACTCGCAAAGTAGTTTGCCTTGATAACACTGGTATAGTGAACTTATCCTCGCGTAAAGGTTATCAAAACAATATCATCAAATTTCAAAATTAGCGCATCATTGACAAATTATATAAGTACCATTATGTTTGTAAATGCGTAGAAAGTTAGTTTGATATTTTGGTACATTCGACAAAATTCTCAGCAGTTGTATCAAGGTCTAATACACGTACTTTAAAATATGCTCCTTGATATAGAGTTTCTGGAGGCCCAAAAATAGCAACTTCCCAATCAAACAGATTATCATTTTGAGCAAGTTTTACGCGAAACCCTTCAACTGGTTCTTCTTGTAAACTTTTGTATTCCATAGCTAAAGTGCGAACAGCGCTGGTGGTTGGACTAGTGGCCATCATTCCTATAGATCTAAATTAAACGTAACACCCCGAAAACTTATAGTAAAAACGTTATTTCAACACTACAAGGTAACATAAAATTCAACGATAAATCTGTTTTTTAAAGCATGAATCACACCGAATGAAACGACAAATTTAAACAAAGAAATATCATACACCACATCGCTACTATTAACTAACATAACAGTACACTGACATAAAGGTAGACAACAGCTGACAAAAAATTGAAGACATGATAGTGCAGTAAAATAACACTTTTTTCTTCCCATAAACAGTGTTGCCGATTAGTGTTTTGTGAAAATTAACGAAGTCTGGCGATGAAAAGTAAAACTAGAATCGAAACAATAATATTTTCCCATTAATTTCTGTTCCATTCTGTTACTGTCAGTACTTTTTTCTTTTATTTTAGAATTTTTTGAATAATTTAAGAGTATAAATGAATAACAGCATTCGTTTTCTGTGTTCTGAAACATGTAAAAATTCAATTTTACTCATTCAGTATTTAAGTGTCGTACAGACAACTAGCTTTTTATTATTGAGTTATTGCACCATCAGCAGAGACAGAAGAACTGGTGAATTTTGGTTCGCGTTTTTGTTCTTGTTAGTTTTGTTTTTATTTAAGAGTTGTAAATTTTGTTCTCGTTTTGTTCTTGTTCTTCGTGGTTTTTGAAATATTGTTCTCTTTTTCTGTTCTTGTTCTTTATTTAGTTTTGTTTGATTCTCCGTTCTCGTTTTTGTTGGCTATTGCTTGTCAACTCAGCCACCAAAATTTTGGAAAGTTCGACTAAATAAAAGTCATCAAATCAGTGAAAAAGTTGATGAAAACGAGAATAGGTCCTCGGAAAAATCACTAAAATGCGCTTAAATTACAACAAATCGAGGAATTATCTGCTGAAATTCAAAAGAATGAAAAAAAGAGCGAAAAATAGTTATTCTTGTTCTTCAAAATGGTAAACTTGCTTTCATTGTTCTCGTTCCTGTTTTGTTCTTTAATCTCTCAACTTTGTTGTTTTCTTTTGTTCTTGCAATCTAAAATCGCACGTTCTTTTACGTTTTTAGTTCTCGGTTCTTCGTTATTCTTCCATCCCTGACCAATCTGACCATCAGTGATTCAATTATTCATTGCAATTCAGACATCATTCAAAGGTGTAGAGTGAATAAACCTGAGGAAAGTGGGGGATTGAAACAAGTGTTATAAATTCATTGCATTGTGCGTTTTTCAATTTTATTTAAGATAGGTAAAAGCTTAATTTAATTTTTAAATATTTACAATAACGTAGAATACTATTGCGTGTGGAATGTTGCAGTATAATTAATTGAAGGCTTTTAGATAAGAAAAAATTGAAAAAACTGCAGCTATAGCCACTTTATCTAAAATAAGAAATAAGGGCTTTATTAGTTTTGTTTTCATTCTTTACATTTTTCATACGTGATAGATAAAAATATAGAAGTAGGAGTGTCTTTGACCAGTATAAAAACAGTTTACTATTTAAAAATATGTATGATACACTAGTTCAGAAATTAACAGGACAAAATAGAGCCTAAGAAAATAAAACTTTACGAGTTATGATTTCTTAAGAAAAAGTTATTCGGACATTAAAAATTTTAGCGAGCAGCAGATGAGAGCAAACAATTGAATATGGCGGTGAACCATTTGAGAACAATAAGAGTGTATTTATAAAAAAAAAAAAAAAAAAAAAAAAGAAAAAATTTTTTTTTTTTAAAAAAAAAAAAAAAAAAAAAAAAACGTACATACTTTATTATTTTAAAGAAAAAAAG
>FIZR01024590.1:0-20185 GCA_900060175.1 Ferrisia virgata | reverse complement strand
AAAGACGACGTAATCATTACGCGAGTGTGCTCAGGTCATTCTCTTCTGACACACTGCTATCTCTTGAATAAAAACTCTCTTCCTTTATGTCCAACATGCAAATGCCAAATCACCATAACTCATGTACTCTTCAAATGTCCCAAGTATCACCGAGAAAGAATCCTATATCTTACATCAAACGATCCTGTAGAAGTCCTGGCTGATGATCGTCAAAAAATTCAAAATCTACTATCCTTTGTGACCAAAACTGGACTAAAACCCCTTCATTAAACAACTATCCCTTCAATACGCCTCTGGCCTCCGTTGCAGAACATGGCATTAAGAAAGAAAAAAAAAAACAGCGAAGAAGAGACATTTTTTGCATTTTTCAATCTTGAAATATCTTACATAACATGCTCGTTTAGACACGATACGTGATATAAAAATCGATGCCTGATATAGCACAAAACAATTCCGCTGATCTTACCACCTTTGCCAAAAGATTGAGGATCAAAAAAGTAGACCAAAAGTGAAATTACAAATAAATGAAAAATTAAAATTTGTATAAAAAATTAATAGGCGATTGTTTTACAGCGAGTAATACAATAGATGATATTTCTTTATTTTTTTAAAGTAAACTCATAAAAAAAATTTCGCTTTTTACCAACCAAGAAAATTAAAGGCAATACCGGAGTATACCTTAAAGATGACTTTTCTTCATTACGTATAGGTATTGAAATGATACAATATAATTCGCAATTCTCTTACATATTAATCTAGCGAGCCTAAGACAACAACTTCCTTATAGACGTTCAAAAAGCCAGTCTTAGAAATTAAGAGCCGATTATTATAGCCAGCGATGACAAAACATCAACGTGCTTATGCCTCTATACAACAGTCAATTCACCTGTAAGTAAGTCGTCTGTATACAATAGGTCTAAGTATGACATCATTTAAAATTCACCTTAGCGAGTTTATTTCCGAATAGAATCCAACGCCGGTCATTTTTCACATCAAAGCTTTCATACCTACTCCCTTACCCATATAATACCTATATGTACATAAGTACTACGCGTAAATTACATAACAATAGCGATGAATACATCGCTGTGTCAAAAATCAGAACTAAATTTCCCTCCGAAGGTATATCCACAATTAGCTCAAATCGTACGAATCGTGCAATTTTAATATTGAAAAAAATCGAAAAATTTACGAGCCTAATTTCAGGCTAGTTTTAAATCAATCTTTCAGGTACGCATTTTAAAATAAATAAAATGATTCGATAAAATAAACCGATTATTTAAACGCGTGGCAACACTGTCCTTTCTCCAGTTTAATTTGTAGAAAAGAAGACTTATTCCAGCTATCATCTGCTATCTCTTCAGTTTATGTGCATATCTTACAGACTCCACTTACATTTTCACGAACGTGCCGAACCAGTTACGAAGTGTTCGAGGCGTGTTTTGTATCCGTGACATGTGACTGAGTTCGCGCAAAAACTAACGTTATAGTTTTAAGATTATTTGTTAAAAAAAAAAAAATTCTAATGTTTGTGTTCTAGTGAATCGTTTTCTTTTTATTTTTTTTTTTTCGGAATATCAGAAGTTTTACAAGGAATACCCAATCAAGATGGAAATTTTTTATAAGGTAAGAATTTGCGAAATGATTTATCTCAATTTTATCAATTTATTTGCTTAATATTTAATATAGTTGATAAGAATTGATTTGCTAAAAAATTGAAACAGCGATAAATTCGATTCGATTTGAATCATCGGTATGAAACTTCAGTTGTATAAATTTTAACTTCAATGTCAATAATATTCTCGATAACATAAATCAATAATAATCATCGCTCGTCTTCTTTTATGGAAAGTTGACCAACGACAAATAACGAATTTTAAAGCAAAACGTATCCTAGTTCGTGGATTAGTACAAAAGTATTTCATAGAAGTAAATTTATGTCAACTGCGATTCGTTTACCAACGAATGGAAAGTCTGTTCATCTTATAAATAATAACAAACAAGTATACTAGGTTTTTAGAAAAATTCTACGTCTTTCCCCTTCCGAAGGATAATCTGAATTAAATTTAATTATACGCGAATAATTAGGTGATAACATCAATATGTAAAGTGATCTAATGCAACCAAACAAAAAAATTTTAAGCTTAAGTTGATTTTCAAAAAAGAAAAAAATAATAATAATAATGTAAAACACTTTTTCTAAAAATTTTCTTTTACTGGAAATAATTTTTTTAACAAAATAATCTACAACCGTACTCCATGTTTTTAATTATCTATATGAAAAAAAAATGCATCAAATCCACAAAAATGTTTTCTTCGTAGTATTTTTTTTTTTTTTTTTCAAACGGAGTAATTTTTAATTCGGCCATAACACGTGAAAATTTTAAAAAGTAATTTTTTTTACATTTCCCATTTTTCTTCGCGTTACAAACTTTCGAAATTTATTCGCACCACGAGTCCAGTCTTGGTTCAAGCCTTCGAGCGCATTCCATGTAAAATATATGTACGCATTTCAATGTAAATTAAATAAGAGAATTCACACTTTCGGTCTCGGTACGGTACAGCTCTCGTTTCAATGTCTAGCCAATTTTGTTGAATGAAACGAGAACAGGCTGGGAATGAAATTCTAAGTAAAACGCTCGATGCCAAGTGCATTGCAAATTGAATTCACAAACGTTCGGATCTTCCGAATAAAAAAGCTAATTTATTGAATTGGAACAAATACTTTTACCACAGGTGTTGTACATGTGATACATGATATGGTTAAAATATCGAGTCGATTGCAGAAATGCATGCGTGCATGAAGGTCATAAATAGTTCTTAAAATTTAACCCATCGAAATAATTGTCTGCTGGTGCTACTTTTTATGAAAAAAAAAGAGTAGATAAACTATATCGAAATTTGTTGTCTTTATTTCGAGCAAGTGGCCAAAAAAATCTGGCCTCTATAATTTGAGGAGCTGTAGAACAGAAAGAGAATATTTCAAAAAAAAAATTTTTAATTTGGAATAAAAGAATATGGTGCAACTTGTGATGAATTTCATCGAAAAGAAAACATATCGACTATATTATTATCCGTCCAATTTTGCTTTCTATACTTATCATTCCAACTCGGGGCCATATTCCTTTGAATTTAAAAAAACTAAGAAATTTCTGATTGATTTTGAGCATTGATAGAATGTCAAAAGTTTGGATCGAGTCAGGGTAGAGGATATTTGAGAGCTGATTAGAATTCATCGACAAAAGTCTCTTACTTTGGGTCAAAAGTATCAACAACATCGGAGAAAATAAGTAAGTATTCTAAATAGATTTCGTATCCACGATACACTCACTCAGCAGATGAGATTTTTTCACATAAGACAAATAATAAATTCGAAAAGAAAAATGATAATTGGTACTACAATTTCAAATGTGAAACTTTTAACTCATTCTACGTAGACGATAATCATTTGAAGATGCACGTAACAATTTTATTTAACAATTTCATTCTTACTTAAATCCACGAAAAATTCTTTAAATGGCAAATTGTAATTCACAGCAATATCACACGCAAGGTAAAGTACCAATTATGCATCATTTTTTTCTACCCCTCCAAAAAGGGTTAAAATTATGATTTTTTTACAAATTGAAAATGTACTTGAGAAAGAACGAGGTTTTGACATTACGATGGGATAGTTTTAAAATTTCCAAAAATCCCCTTTTCTGGGGCATTAAAAGCCCGATTGTGGTTCATCGTATTCTAAAAAGTACCTAAAATGAAAGTTTTCCATAAAATAAGTCATCTATGGGAACATAGATTCTGTAATATCCCATTCACCATATTTCGATATTTTTTTACTATTATAAATGAGAGAGGCCATTTTTTGAACAGGCTTCATTTTAGTACGTAAAATTAGCCAAAAATTATGAAAAATCACAAATAATTTTTTTTTTTTGTCTTCCCTATTTGAGAAAAACCGAAAATCAAACATATCCATCGGGTAACTAGACTGAAGTTTTACAATTGAATTTTTTTTGTTTTTACCTGTCTTCACTGTCTTTATTTACCTACTCACGAAGTAGATTTGATCCGCAAATGGTACTTTATTTTATCTAAAATGGACTATCAAATCAGTAAAGTAATTTATTCTATTGGATAGGTCAGCAATACGCATCGTACAAATACAAATTCAGTTTCCCAAGTTAATTTCTAATAAGTATGGATGAAGCAGTTCCAAAATCCTGCTGAAAAATAATTTTTTTCTCAGAGGGTTCAAATAGGTTGGCAAATGCCAGAAATGCGTTTAGCGAGCCAAACCTAGCTATAATACGAATTTTCAAAATTATAGTTGGTTGTGCACTCGAGCCGAAAAATTTCATGTTCAATTTATATCTAGTTTTCTGGAATTCGTCCAGAAAACTACTTTAATCTGTAGGATAAGTGGTTAATATACGTCACACAAATTTTTAAAAGCAGAAGTTAATTTCCAACCAGCATGGATCAATTTCAAAAACCCCGCAGAAAAATATTTGTTTTCTGGAAAGTTTAGATTGGCTGAAAAATGCCAAAAATGAATTGAGCATGCTCCGAAATTTTCAAATTTCCAACTCGAATGATAATGTTAGCTTTTGAGTCAATGAATAAATTTTTTTTTTGGCTGGGTCCGAATTAGACCTGTAATGGCGATAGGATCTGTACGAAAAATATGGTTTTCTGTAATTTCTACTAGAATAATTCAATTTAGATTGTCCGGTTTTCTGGGAAAAACACGGGGGAAAATAAGCAGGTTGACTTGAGAGGGAGGTATGGATGAGGAGAATTGATGTTTTGAAAGAAAACCAGTATTTATGCGCAGTAAAATTCGTAACGTAAAATGTTTCGTCACATTTTACTGCTATTTATACTGCAGGCCCAAAAAAACTTTTTTCGAAGGCTTACCCTTCCGCCAATTTTACAGCTACGAAAAAATTCGTGATAGAAAAGTTATAAGAAATTGAGTTTACTTCAAATTTTTATATACCTCTTTTTACGCTAAAATTGATATTTACGGAGATACAGCGAAAAAAACAGATTCTGCGGAAGATCTTGAAAACCCCAAGTAGGTCAAACTCACCTTTAGTCAGTGGCGAATTTCTGTGCTTATTTGTGGACGTCTTCCGGACATAATCCATGAAAAAATCTTTGGTGCGAATTTTAAGGCGTAAATTTTGTTTAAAAAAGGGTGGAAAATCAATTATTTTTATAAGGTATGTACGTGTTATACAAAGAGGTCAGTTTCTTCGGATCTCATTTCATCAAAATTAAGTAAATATTGATTACAAAGATCGTATAAACTTTCCTAGAGCGATATTTCGGGAAAAAAATAATTTTCATAAGTCTCAGAAAGTACATAACCCTAAGCTACGTGGAGAAAAATGAAAGCTTTGTAGGGTTTTGGTTCTAAACATAGAGTCAGTACACTCAACTTGGATACATATAATTTTCAATTTTTCCAAGCTCTATGCTCCTTGGCTGTGCCTTTGATTTTCAGTCTAATTTTATACGTCATAATGTCAATGAAAACCAGGCTACTACCGTCTATCGAACTGTGGCGGTAGAGGGTGGGGGATATGAACAAAATCAGTTTTGGGATCATAGAATAGCATTCGACCAGTTTTGGCCATGTCAGATATTTATTTTCATCCCTCCCCCAAACTAAATATCATTTTCTCAGTTCAATATCGACCAAAATCGATCAAATTTGGGGAACAGGCTTCAATTAGCAGGCCATTTAATATTTTAGCGTTGGGTTGACCTGTGGTCAAAATTCAAATGTGCCCAAATTTGGGGGAAGGGTGCTGAGGGGCTAAAATTGCAAAAATTGTTCCTTTTTGAGCCAATCGATATACAATACAAAATTGTACCACATATCCAAAAATCAGCCTTCTAAGTCAATTAGAAATGGTGAAAGGAGGGTTTTCTCCCTTTTTGATCTTGAAAAAGGACGGTATCTTCCCCACCTACTCTTCAAATAGAGCTAAGAAGTTGAAATTTGGTACGTAGACTTGGTGACGACCACAGATGTGCCTTTTTGGGGGTTTCAATGTTTCAGACCTATTACGCTCTTTTACAGCCGAGGAATGTCTATAAATGTGCCCTTTGGGAGGGGAGGGGGGTCTTGACTTTTTAGCCTCTTTGCGCTTGCTCACATTCCTGAAAAAGTTGTTTTTTTTTGTTGGTTTTTCTTACTTTTTGAGTTTATTTCTTACGTATCTCCCTCTCTCGTCTCTTCCCCCCAGGTTCAGCTAGAAAGTTGAAATTTGGTACGTAGATTTAGTATAGGTCCTGGATCTGTTTTTTTTTTATGGTTTTAACGTTTTAGTACCATTGTACTCCCCCTCCCTACTTGACTACTGATCATGAAAATAAAATATACAGATATTCGTAGGTAAATTACAATTTCATACAATTATTCAAAACTTCGAAGAGATATTTGATTGAAATCCTACTGCAAAGAAATTTAAACAAGACGTGAGTAAAATTTGAAAAAAATATACAAAAAATATTAAAAATTTCCCTTAATTTTAATTATTAATAAATAAATTTAACACACTGTGCTACATTGAAAAAAATACACATTCTCTCCTCTTCCACCTTCTCAACGACAAACCTATAGGATGGCACTGATCACCGGCAACGCAAAACAAGTACAGAAGCATTTCTGAGGCAATACATTTGTGCGAAACTTTCATCTACAACTTATATCCAACAACGATTAAAAATTCCTCACAAAACCAATTTCCCATACGAAAGCAATTATCCGACAAGCAATAACTAACCCAACAATAAACTTTGACGTAGGTAGTACGAGACTTTTCCAATGAAATGGTCATACTCGTATCATTATAAATGCATCTATTGAATGTGCAACATTGAAAGTATACTTTGGTTGGCATTGACGTTGAAACGAATACCACACGAACAGACAAATAGCAGAACATCCATCAGCGGTAGCATAATTCATCTCATGGTGCGAAATGAGTGAAATTACAGAATATACTCTCAGTTTCAATAGTAAATTTACATAAAATAATTACATATTTTCACGGTATCCAATTCATCGTACGTGTTACTTTAATTTACGACTAAGTACTTTTGGAATGCGGTAACCATTCTTTCAATCGAGAATGATCTTGGAGCAAATTGACAAATTCTCGCAGTTTACGATAAACACCAAGATTTCCAGATAGTATCGATAAACATACGACGACTCACCAAGATGAGAATCTACCCCCCGGACATCGAATTTAGTTCATATAACCAATCATACCTATGTTTACTCATCTATGTTACCGATAATGAAACCGTTATATCAAATGAGAAGACTAGGTATACGTAATTACAAATTGGGAATAAAAAAAAAAATCAAATCAAATTATCCATCACGCGAAGATTTATCAAATTGGGCGCACTTTGAATCTATTACATATACTCGTACGATGGTCTCGAGATGCAGTTTCACTTTCATCATTTCCATTGTAAGTGTCGAAGGCAACGCTTCCATTAATATACAGTTCTTCGAATCAGATTCAAAATACCATATCGTCTATTAGCGCGCGAAAAAAAGCTCATCAACCTCCATTAAGTATTTACATAATCGTTAATTGACGACGATAGCGCGTTCGGTAAATACGAGTACATATGTGCAGAAAAATTTTAAAAACTTTCTCATCCGAGAGAACACTACACATGCATCTGGCAAGCTGGCAAACAAAACACGGAAGAATGTATGTTTTGGATTCGATAATAAAGATATACTATAGCAATACATTTTGCAGTGGACATTACTAAATGAAGACAAATTATGGTGTATTAAAATCGATATCAATTTTTTTTTTTTTTTCATACAAATACGATTGATGCTGTAATACAGATAAATATACTATGTATATAGAGAAAGTACCATATCTTGGTTTTGCTTAATCATGCTTGCTTGTGCTATACTCAATGATACACGAGTACGTATATAATAAACAGATGTAATGGTTATTTGTCTATAAATACACATCGACAGCGAAATATTTATCAGCATTTTTAATCGTAAAATAGGCACTGGCACTTGCATACCTATATTACTACCTGTAGCAAGAGCCTAGCTACTGAATGGTATTTCATGTAGTCATTCAAGGTCTTTCATTCATTTATACGCATACGATGAGAAAAAGCAACTACCTGCTCGCGAACAATACAGAAACTTTTTTTTTTTTTACATTAATAGCCAACAACTTGTATAAGTAATAGCTATATAGGAAGGTACGCAATTTCTGAAATTCGTAGCCTATGCGTGTATTTTTTTATAGGGCTTATGGTAGATGAATTTATTACGTAAACATTTGCAAGTCTTGAAAAGACGAATGTCCGAGCTTATTATACTTTTTCAAAACTAATTCACACGTGTGAGAAAAATAACTCTTCGTATTCGGATATCTAACGGATTCTTCAAATTAACCAACGCCCGTATTTCCTACGCGTAATGAATAAACTACTTTCTTTCAAAATGTTAAACAATCCAACAAAATAGCAACATGAAAAAATTATCATTTACAAGTAAAACAAAAAAGAAATCTCGCCTTGGCTGCGTTTGATAAATTTTGTTTAATTTGCGAAGCTTTTGCAGGTTTTTGTAAAATACTTATTTTAAGAATAACGTGGTTTTTAATTCCTATTAAATACTTCTGAATCCATTACTGATATAAAAAAGCTTTCACGGGAATCAAAATGCACTGAATTTTTTTTTTTTTTTTTTGGATACAAAGAAATGATGACCAATGAGAAAAAAACTTATCACAAACTATTTTTGAGGGTTGAAAATTGGAAAGATCATAAGAGTATAATTTTACATATTTGTGTGCTCCGCAGATACGCCTTTTTAAGTCTTTAGCCAGGCATTATGATGCTTGGAAGCGTGAAAAAAATTGTACAAATTTTTCCACATTTTAAATTTATTGTATAGATGAGATTTTGCTCGGAGAGGTTCAGCCCAACACTACAGAAGGACAAATTGCACCTAGTACCCTTTAACCAATGGCCTAGGCCTTTAGAAATTGGCACCTGGGATTTGCTCAAGAACAAAAACTTGCTTTTAAAACACTGATTTACAATCAAGAAAACATGAAAACAAAAATAAGATTACCAATTCAGTTTTGAAAGCTATTAAAAAAAATCTTATAAAATTCAGTTTCGAAAGCACTTGTTTCGGTTTTTTTTTTTTAATTTTTTGTTTTCATCAGGTAAATTGAAACTTTGAAGAAATTTTTCTAAAATATTTCAAATCTGTTAATCAATTTCAATCGAAAATCCTTGAAAATTCATTACCAAGATGAAAATATAGTTGAGGAGGGTGAAAAAATATACACAACAATGTAGAACCGAATAAAAGCATATCTAAATTAAGGCGACTTATTCAACCGACAGAAATGAGGATGACCTAGAATTGAAATTCAAATGTCAAGGTCGAAAGTTTTGAAAAATAGTAAAGAAATGAAGCTGACATAAAAGTCTTATACGTGACTCTTGGCCTTTAACGTCGAAAAATAGTTCCAAAATTTTAGACGAAGTCTATAGTTCTAGATAGTCAAGCTGAAAATACGTACGCAATATAATATTTTTTTTTTATTAGAGAATTATGGGAGCGATTTAGCTTTAAAGGTTGCATAACTGATCATCGAGACACAAAAAAATTTATGGAATTTTTTTCGAAAAACAAGAGATGAAAAGAAAGGAAATTTTAAAGACCAGCACTGCATATTTTTTTCTCGTTTTTTTTTTTTTAATTTTCATATTCAGCGATATAGCCACAAAGGAAGAGGGAGGAAGTCTCAAGCCAAAAAACTTGAACAAAATTTTATATTTATTCCAATTTTTCTTCATAAAATTTTTTATATGCAACATTTTGACAATAAGAATTTTGCCCTTACTTCGTTGAAACATGAAACATACGTAGCGGTCTTCAAAATTTCGTTTTTCATTGTTGTTTAAAATTGCAGCTCGATAATAAATTTTTCAAACTGTTATTATTGTGTAGTACTCGCTTTTAAATTTTTAATTGAATGGTTCAGGCATAAAAAATATAATTTCAGTTCAAACTTGTAGTACCCGATCCTTTCCTTCTTTCCCCCTTTTTTTGTTATATTTGAAAATATTGTACCTAGGACAGTTTAGAGAAATTTCTCCTTCAATGATAAACAAGGCTCATAAAACCCTCCCCTAAACTTTTCCCCCACGGACAAAATTTAATTCATTATATTAATTTTTTCGGTCTATTATCTTTGTTGGGCTCCTTATAAGACCTAGCGTCTCTTTACGCCGAACTCCAGCTATCCTCCTTCATAGTAGTCTTGATTTCACACCCCTCCCCCTCACGGCAACTTTTCGAGTCCCACTTATGCCATTGATAAAACATACTTAACAATTCGAGTGGAGAAATCCATCACGTGAATTTTACTTCATAGTCAAAAATGATTCGAGAAATCTCGGACACAGAAAGGTAGTAAAGCCAGCTTCGAAAAGGGGGGGGGAGGGGTGAATGAAAATAAAAAATTTACCAACTAAAATCTGTAACATTAATTTTTTTTTGCAAAGAAATGAAGGTTCGATGTGGTGTAAAAACATTGTTTTTTGGGGCCCAAATTGGCAGAAATGAAATAAAGAGCAGATATTTACTTGGTCGAGTGAAACGAGGATGAAATTTTGAAAAAATTGTACTTTTGACATGGATATGTTTTAGAGCTGTGGAGAGGGGGGGGGGAGGTCATTTTGTGAGAACGTGACATTTTTGATGTGTGTTCTTGATTTTCGGACCTAAATGTTAAATCTAATACCATTTTCCCCCCAAGTTTTTATGATTTATAATTTTTTTAGCAATTGATCGATGCAGAAGGATGAGAGTGTGTGCTGATGACGCCCTTCCTCTCTTGCTCTCGACGTTTCAGTTCGGACCCAAATACATTTAAGTAGGTTATAGGGCTTCTACTTGGATTTTTTTATTCGCAGATTTAAATTCTCTCTTTTTCTAAGAATGAAAAATGTCTTTTTTTTAACCTATTTCATTTTCTAATAAATCTCGTCTAAGCACACATCAAGCTTGTGGAAATCTCATCCTAGTTTACCCATCTTTTTGGTGGTTTTGCTCATAAATAACCACAACTAAATCAATCTTGATTAATCAGCAATAATAAAAGTGAAAATTTTTTTCAATTTTTTGACGTTCAAAATACGTGATAAATAAATAATCATGTCTCAGCCTGCTAAAGATGTCATAGAGTTAAGGAAAGGAATTAGCATAGATAGGGAGAGGGAAGCAAGACGAGGGCATTGCCTCCTCTGGAAAAATGCGTCAAAAACCCCTTTTCCAGTGAAAAAAAGATCAGAAGATATCAATGTTGATCGTTTTTAAGGATTCTTAATCTATGAAAAAGTCGAAAATTACATTTATAATTTCCTTTCAATAAACAATTCAGACGAACGCATTTTTTTCTGAATAAGGGGAGTGTAATTTAACTTGTCCATTTTTTATTGTCTCCTATTCAAATTTTATTTGCCCCCTTTCCAGAACTACTCCAGCTACGGACCTGTAATCTGACACCCGCCCCTCCTTCATAGGTATCGCTGTACAGGGATCTAATAATTTAACAAATTAGCAGTTTCAGAATTTTCATCTAATTACTAATTCAAGAGCAGCAAGCCTTGTAGGTAAAAATTTTTCCTACAAATTTTGTCATATGCGCATTTTGAATATTTCCATTATTGAAGGGGTAGTACTCGTTTGAATTTTATAAGCCCGTTCAAAAAATCAAAATAGGTAAATTTTGTATGTAACAAAAAATGCTGCAAAAGTTGCCCAATACAAGGTTCGCCATTCAAAACCACGATTCGGATAAATTTCTCGTTCTAAAAATGTTACACTGCTTCAATTACCCCAAATGTAAAATTTTGAGTACGAAAAATTTGCACAAATCGTGGTTTTGAATGGCGAACCTTGTACTAGGCAAATTTCACAGCACATTTTGTTATATATAAAATTTGCCTATCTTTATTATTTCAAGGGGCTATTAAAATTCAAACGAATACTGCCCCTTCAATAATGAAGCTAGGTAAAATGTGTATGCGACAAAATTTATAGGAAAAATTGTTATCTACAAGATTCGCCACTTGGATTTGTAATCAGATCAAAATTTTGGAACTGCTCATTTACAGCATTTTTAAATGCCTGTGCGGCGATACATATGGTGAAAGAGGAGGGGGGGGGGGCTTGCCTTTGACCTAACTAAACATATCTATGCTAATTTCATTCCTCAACTCGATGACGTCTTGTGTCAGGTTACAATATCCTGACAGAATTCATAGCACAATGTATCGGATACAGCTTTGGGCAAATATTGCATACGAAAATCTACTCGAAACACATTTCAACAATGCTCAAATATAACGCCTCGATTCAGTATGTACGTTGAAATAGACGCTGATTAGTTCATCAGCGAGTATGAAATACACATAAAACGCAATATACCAGCGAACACGAATTTTTTTAATTGTACCGGAAACTAATAAGCCAAATGAAATTAAACCGTAGATACGGATACCATAGGTTTCGTTAACACCATCATTGCCGCGCAACAAAATATCATAAACATAATAACTAACTCATCTCTTTCTCTCTTTCTCTCTCTCTCTCTGACTCTCCGTCATCTCATTTGTTCGCAATTTTATATCATTCGTCTTTATAGGTACCCGCGGTAACAAATAAGTATACCACCGTCGCGTCGATATCAAATAATAGAGTAATAATTGTAGACAAAGCGCTGATTTGGAGAAAAATAAAAAATGAAAGGTGAATTCTCATCCGATAATTAGAGAAATCTCAATTGGATATAGATTTGAATTATTACTATATATTTATTCAACATTGTGCGCATCTACTTACATTGTAGGTAGGTAGGTAGATAGGTAGCTAGGTACACATAGACACATACGCAATACGCATAGGCATACCTAAGACATACGAAAATTGGTAAGAAAAAAAAAGCTATATCGTTGTTTCGAGCAACAACCACGTATAGCTTTATAGGTACAACACGGAGTCAATTAGAGCGATATGTAACGAGAGAAAACACTCACGTTGCTTTAAAATTGCACACGAATGTACCTACCATCTAATGCGAATTCAATAACTTCCTACAGCACAAATTCAAAATACAATCAACTTCCAGCCTTGTTCAATGTTGGGAAAAAATTCATAGCTGCGTATTTGCCATCGTCCAACGCAAACGGAAGTGAAATTTTACCATACGGATGTGGATAAGGTGGAAGTATAAAATTGTAATGCAATTTGGAAATAGATTTCAGTGCGACAGAGATAGTAAGAAAGATGATCATCAGAAAATCACGAACAAAAATAAAGCCTACCCGCTGGGCGAATTATTCATTTTCACTGGAATGTGTAGCATTTATTAGCGATGACGTAGAAACGACGCGACGCGACGAATTCGAGTGTAAGAAAAATTTAATAATACGTTAAAACATACACAATACGTATCAGCTGGTTACTTGGCACTATAAAAACAAGGCGCGATTCCAGTAAAATCGGTATAATTTAGAAATTAACAACTCGGTCGATGCAAATGGATTCACAGTGCGGAGAAAGCAACAACGCTGCAACCGTCGTAATATATGTTAAAATTACAAAATATCCACGCAGGCTATGCCATGGCTCAGAGGTATTCGAAGAGCCAGCCTTAAGATCGAAATTCGAGTACCCATAGATTACGTACCCATCTTGGTATATTCGATGAATTTGAAAATTTTGACGACGATATTGTTTGCGTTTAACGACACAACATCGGCAAGGCCACAAACGAATTTTCACCATCGATGAATGATTAATTGGCCAGCAAAGCTAATTTAATATACTCGTACACGTATACACACACACACACACACACACAGATGATACCTTTATAAGACTGATACTATAATTACAGATAAAGGAGTCGTCTTTGCGCGATGTAATTTCAACCGAAGCACGATACGCTCGAGTACGCCGTCTACACAGCGCCAAGTTGTTTTCACAAAATGCCCAGCATATGTATCTACATCTACACGAATTAATCCCACATTAAACGTTTAAATGTATCGTGCGCAATTTAGCAGAGCGCTTCTCAACGAGCATAGTTCTCTTAGCACAGCTGTTAATTTCTAGGTCAATGTTTCGATCATAATTGGATATCATTCAACGAGCTTCGAATTAACAAAAGATAATCTCGATAATTAGGTATTGTTTTTTTTACGTAGCGTCGCCGCAAAGGCAATATACACCAAGGTACATACCTTACCTGCTGTCTAATCTGCACTCGACGTACTCGTATCGAATGTAATGTCAACATTACGGTACATAAAAATTTCCACCCACCTGCGCCATTACCCTGCGTCCCTATCCGATGTGAAAGTGTTTATTAAAATGGTTCGTCAATCAAGCCGAAGACGCGACTATGTGAGATACATTATCGAGTACGATATGACTAAAAGGACACATTACAACGACACATAACCGAGTCTAATATTCCAGATCCGAAGCTCGCACAGATGGTCTCATCTATACCACGAGTAGACTTCCGATAACAAACCACGAATTTGCTCGTAGCTCACGCTGCAATTGAAACGAGAACGAAGACCGACCACCAAATGTGATACGAGAAAGTGAAAATTATTACAAAATTTTTCTCGAAATAATCACGTCAATCTTAACAACACACTCGTTCATTACTCGAGTAGATCTTTGCATAAGTTACATATAGTTACATATTATTATAACCGTAGCAGGTTCGTAGGAGGTTTTTTTTTTATTTTCTTTTTTCATCTACGATCTTCTCTCTTTCTTTCTTTCTTTCTTTTTTTTTTTTTTTATTGATACTATATACATGTACACGAACGAGTCTCGAGCATCATTTTACCTCACACTTGAACACACACTTCCATACTTAGGTACTTATTCCGTTATTAATATGGAAGTATAAAAAAAAGTAAACGCTATTTTTTATGTTTACCGTACCATAAGTTACCTACGTCGCATAAGACTTCGCTTAATTACCATGTCACTCACAATTCAAACGGCTCAATCTTTTAAACGTATTCTTTAATCAATTTTTACCTTCTCAAGCTGACATCGTCGGTGACAAATAACCGCAGGTGAATTAATTTCGTACTTACACGATTATCACGACGACGCGAAGTCGTTTATTTTTACAAACAGTGCAATTTATTTTTGTAAAAATGCATTACGGTGCATTTTTATAGCTACAGCTAAGTGGGGTGGAGCGGTAAAAAAAAAAAAACCATCATCATACCTCGGATTTCAATCATTTTCACCGAGGATACTTATTTCCAGTGAGAAACATACCCGTACAAAAATTAAGCCCAATATTTCAAAGAAGAGCGAAGCTGGGGTTCTCAGAGTAAGTCATTTTCGAGAGAAAAAAAATGTTATTTTTCTCGATTTTTTGGCTGGCTTAATTCTTCTTGAAATTTGTGGTACGGTGCGTCCAAAAAGTGTGATTTCAGTTCCTATGTCCTGTACCTGGCTCATGGGCAGCTCGATCGGTGAGCATTTTCAAAGTTCAAAATGAGCTTCGATAATTCGGATACGGACGTAAAGCGATACTGCGATTTGGATGAAACTCGCATTATGTAGTACGAATTTTCAATTTATGAAGTGATTTTTCGAATTTCAACGAATTTTTACTCTTTTTCAAGATCAAAAAGGGGGGAAATCCTCATATCTCCCGTCCTAATTGACCTAGGAGGGTGATTTTTGAATATGTTATACTACTTTGAACTGTCTATCGATTGGCTCGATAAGGAATAGTTTTTTACGATTTCAGCTCCTCAGCCCCCCTCCCCCAGGTTTAGGCACAACTCAATTTTCAACCGAGGCCATTCCCACTCCTGAATATAAAATGGTCCGCCAATCGAAGCCTATTTCCCAAATTTTATCAATTTTGTGCAATACCGAACTGAGCAAATAATTTTTTAGTTTCGTGGGGGAGGGGGTGGAAATAAATATATATCTAACATGGTCAAAAATGATTGTAATGGTCTTCTAAGACCCCAAAACGGATTTTATTGATACTCTTCCCCTTATTCGCTGTAGGTTAGCAGACGGATGTGTGGTATAAAAATCAAGACTAGAGGGGAGGGATGAAGTGATTTAGATACAAAAAAACATTAGTGCAAAATTTTGAAATTTGTCTGTTTTTTTCTCAAAAGTCTGTGATTTTCCATTTTTTAACATTCACTGTAATATACTTTTTGCTCCAGTACAAAACAGCTTTCGGGATTTCTGCTCAGACATTTGAATTAAGGGGGGGGGAGACTGCACCCTTACTCGTTTTAAATATTTTTAAAAATTGAAAAAATTGAGAATTCTATACATTTTTTTTAATACTTATATCGTCACAATTTACAAACGACTTCATCCCCACTCTGTCAATTTTTTTTACCACACTAGCTCACTTATTAGTGGTGTTGGCAAAGCTCGTTAATTGGTTAAATAATCGGAGGTTTTTCAAAAATCAGGTTATCGGCTATAGCCGCAGCTCAATTTTGTAATGAGTAAAATAACCGAATTTGTTAAAAACCGTTTAAAAGCCTCTAGTCAATTTTCAAATTCGAAACTTTTATTTTTGCATGAAAACCTTGGAGTTACAAATACACGAGTCACCCTATTTTTTATTCGTTCTTTTAATTTTTAGTACATTCCAGAAAATTATTGCGTTATTAGTTATTACCTGATGATTTTTTGTTCGTTATTATTGCGTATTGAATTTTTTAACCTGATTCTGCCAGTAGTGTTGTCAATGAAAATCAAGCAATCAATAAAATCCATTTTGGAGTCCTAAAAGACCATTTCAAATATTTTTGGCCATGTTGGATATTTATTTTTCTTTTTTCTCTGCGAAACTAAAATCGTTTTCTCAGCTCGGTACCGACCAAAATCCATCAAGTTTGGTAAATAGGTTTAGATTAGCGATGGATTTAATATCCTTGAGTGATGTAGATTTCGGGTCAAAATTTAGTTACACCCAAATTTGCGATGAGAGGATGCTGAGCGGCTAAAATCGCAAGAATTGTTCTTTTTTAAACCAATTCATAGATAATCCAAAGTTATATAACATACCCAAAAATCAGCTTCCTAGGTTAATTGGGAAGGGAGATATAAGAGTTTTCCTCGTTTTGACCTCGGAAAAGGGCTGTCCCCCCCCTGTCTCCCCTCCAAATGGAGCTAGGAAGTTGAAATTTGGTATGTAGGCTCGATAGGGGCTGTAGTGCTTTTTAAAAAATTGTATTTAATTATTACTCCCCTAGTTGTTTTATACCATAAGAATTACATGCGATTACAAATGAAAAATCATTTCGAAAATTTTTACCAGTTAACCAGTTAACCTCAGGTTATTCTCATAGAAAAGCGCTTAGATCCGGTTATTCTTTCAGAAAATGACGGTTACCGGTTTTCCACTTCTCTAACTTATATTCCTTGCTTTGTACCGTAATCATTCAGCTTTCCTCGCATTTTGGTCTCAAATTGACTGAAAATTTTTATCTTCAATTGATATTTTTTTTCTCCGTATAAATGCAACCCTTGGAGTAACTACCCCAACCACTGAATTAAAGGTACTCTTCGGTTCATTTGACAATTTGTTAACGAGATGATCATAATAAGTTTTTCAAACGTTATTCACAAAAAAACAAAAAATTGCAAATTTTTAGTCTATTTTTTTTGGCATTTATTTTGTTATATTATACGAACTACTTTATTTACTGTGTTTCAGAGCAAACATCAAATTTTTATTATTATTCATTTTTTTTCCTATGAATTTTCAAAATGTGCAGCAGATTTGGCTGAAAATGAAATTTTGAAAGCAGCGTATCTCAGACCCTTCCATTTTTTGGGTATGCTAATCATTTTACATGAAAGTCTTGCAAGTTTACCTATCACTGACATGAGGGTAGTGAGTTGAAAACGGTACACCCGGTACATAAATTCCTCGGCACTGCCTCTTTTGAAATATCTAACTCAAATTTTATACGGTATCTTTCCCGCTCAAATGAAGTATTTTCGGTGAAAATGATCAAAATACGAGACTTTTCAACCTATTATATTCAGACCTTGTAAAGCGGGAAGGGAGGTTGAGGGTTGAAACTTTTTCTACGAAAGAAAAAAATATGAGTTTTCCTAGCAAGTTGGACAAGCAAGTTCGAAATCAAGTATTTCTGAAAATGTTGTCGAAGTTACTACATCGTATCATGAACGAGAAATTTCCTCTTACAGATTGCAAAACTCCAGCTAGATAATTTGCACCTAGAATAAATGACTAGGCGATCAGCGAAATCGCACATAATAATTTTAATAAATTCATAAATTTGTTTCATTCATCTATCAATTTACTATTTTTCGCAAGAAGTTGAAATCATACGAAAGGAATTTTGCGCAAAAGGCTATTAGAATCGATTAGACACGACGTATGGGTATTTGAAAAAATTATGCGATGTCATTCAACAGGTCATTTATACAGTTGGAGACCGATGTTGTAAAAACAACAAGATTCTATTGGTTATTTCCATTCTTGTATTTGGAATTTTGTTGCCCCTTCTTTTTTTCGTTTCTTTCATTTTCACAAATACAAATTGTTTCAATTTCTCTAATTGTTGTTTCCACAAGTTATATACAGTTTTCGTTTCCGTTTCCACACCGAAGATATTTCAAATTTTAATCAATTTTGCAAATTTTTTATAAAAAAAAATAGGGTCAAGTCGATGAAAATTTTCAATTACTTTTCATTTTTTAGGAAAAACAAAAAAGTTTGTTCTTGTTTCTGTATCTCGTTTCTCATCAGAGATTTTGTTGAATTTGATTTCCGTCGTTTTTTCATAATTTTTTGTAATTTCCGTTTCCGTTCTTTGAAATGTTCAAAAAATTATGTTTTTTCTTTGTTTTTGATTTTATTTTCGTGGGTGTTTCCTAACACTGCATGGGGACTGCCAATCTAGAAAATAATTTCAGGCGAAAAAGACAAACGTCAGTATGTAGGTACTTCACACTATACACTTCGGACAAAGCAATACTCAACAGCGTAAAATATCTGGAAAAGACTTTCAAAAATGGGTCAATTAAAATTTTTTTGAAACATAATTACAAGATCAAAAAGTTTAACCTATTTTTAAACTTCAAACGTGAATTTTATCAATTTTTGAGAAAACTCCTATGTTTTAAAATGAATAGTTGGAAATTTTAATATTCCTCCCTTGCTTGAAGATATTCCCTCCGCAAACATGAAAACGGTAAGGTGCATGGTTTAGGGATCTTTTCTAACAGTCCATGCGGGGATACGAGAAAAAAAATGGAAAAGCGGTCCGAGGAGGCGAGGAATACGATAACACATATTTAGCTATGAAGTGGTTTAGAAACATTTTTCCTAATAGGTGGCTATAGGTCGAAAATTAGATTGAAGAGACTGAAGTCCACTTCCTTTATTTTCAAAAAGGGGAAAAAACCACGTTCTGTTGTAGATTTTCTTGTCTTCTGATCGAGAAAGAAAGGAGAATTTACTCCATTCACTCTGAAATTTCGAAAAGAAAGTAAGGTCAACAATTTCGTGAAAAATGGGCATATAGGGAGAGGCTAGTTCAACGGTAGGGGAACATTGGCAAACTTGTAATGTTCTTATTTTATGAATTTCTGAAAAAGAGAATGAAGGCAAAAGGTACATGAAAATATTACGTTGGAAAAATTGATGGAAAAATCCATTTGAAAGAAGCTAGATCGAAAATTAATTAATAATCCCAGAATCAAAAATGAATCGGTCAACATCTACGTACGACTTTACTTTTAGCACATAATTAACCATCCTAACAGATTAAAATAAAAAATAAAAAAACATTTCTCAGAAGGATGTCTTAATATCAATGTATATTTAAAAATCAAGAAGCACCTAACCTATTCTAACAATTTCCTGGAATACGCGTAAAACCGACCCCAAATTTATAATTCCTTTCGATTGATTACTGCATTCGTCATTTATGAAAAAAAATTATCAAGTAGCATCAAACTAAACCAGAAGTAAAAAAAAAAAAAAAAAAAAAAAAAAAAAAAAAAAAAAACTGAAAACAAAAAAAA
>FIZR01024589.1:0-10334 GCA_900060175.1 Ferrisia virgata | reverse complement strand
TATAGTAGACACCAAGATATGCAATTTTCTTTATAACAATAGAAAAAAAAATAGAAATCTGAAAGGCGGAGGACGTTCCTATTAAAATTAAGAGCTCATACGTGGAGAGAATTTTTTTTGAGGTGTCTACCAACCAGTTTTTCAGGATACCAAGTGAAAAAAAAATAATCGTTTTTTTTGACCCACCCTAATGCATATTATGTAAATTTCAATCGGAACATCGATTGCCTTACATCGATATCGTATATAGTAGTAACCTTGTCCTTTACCTTTACAATGTACCGCTATGGCACCGGGAGCGTTTTCTGTGATTTTGAAAAACTTTTCCAAAATTAAATTACTGGGTGTGCTACCGTCGTGGAAATACAAATCGTTATGCTGGAAACCGCTGTCGACGAAACGATTCGCGTCGTACGATTTTTTATTCAAACGTATGATATTGGATACGCCGTTGGTTTTAAAGTACGAAAAATAGTACTCGGGAGCGTGCTCTTGAGAATTGGCTGGATTTAAATTGAAAAAAAAAAAATTAATACAATACGATGTAAAACGAAACACAAAAAAAGTTGAGGGAGGTGATTTAAAGTACGTAATGTGTACCTTTATCTACGTGAGAATGAGGACCGCTAAAAGCGATGAATTTTTGAGGTACTATCCAGTTCATATCTCCTTCTTCGACTCTCTGCGTTGGTAAGAAATAAAACGGAAAAAATGATAATCGAAGTTGAAGGAAGAAGGTTACATGTGATGATACGCGTACTAATAAAACGATGATCTAATTACCTCGTAATTCTCGTATTCGGCTAAATTGAAATCATTAAAACGGAAGAATCCTAAAGCGTGGGCTCTGAAGATCGCCTGAAGGCAATCTTTGATCGATATGGTTATGGTAGGTTCGGTAGTTGTTGCGTCTCTGTAACAAAATACTCAACGTATAGTATATTTTTTTTTCCCTTCTTCTTCTTCTTCTTCTTTTATTCGGTAAACAATCGGACTCGTATAGTACGTAAACAAGTGTATACGATGTGGATGTGGGCGGAGGACAGATGGTCATGAAATTTTATTGTGTTTTGAAAACTGGTCTGAATGATCTGGGCAGCGTAGAAATCAAAAGTAGATACACTTGATTTCAGAACGTTCCCATCGACCTACCCTTTTTTCTGTACATGTTAATTTCGCATGAGAAACCCTGAGTGATGAGTAATGCTACGATGCGAATGATGATACTATAAATGGTAAAATATTGAAGAATTATTTTTTTGAAATTGCGTTGCATAAAAAAATGTAAAAATTGATTCGTGTTGAATTCATGTACTATTTTTATCTAAATTAGCCTAGAAAAATTAGCTTTACCAAAGGACAACACTGAAAAGAATTGGTATCTTGGAGGTTTTTGTTGTAAAATGTTCTGAAGAGGCCAAATAAGCACGCCCTAAAATCGTACACTCCTACCACTTGAGCTTTCTTGGTGGGATGGAGGGGTAGGGGGTGAACCGGGTTTCAAAATTAAAATGTTGAAAAATGAGCAGTTTAGGGAAAAAATGATTGTAGAAACAGAATCCAGACAAAATTCTAGTTAAAACGGCACCAAAATTGATCCATTGGGGGGGGGGGGAGAAAGCGAGAGGAGAGGAGGTACAAAAATAATGTAATTTCTACCATCGCGTGAAATAGCGAGAAATTTAGCCTAAAATCTGAAAATTACCAGTGAAAATGGTTTCGAAAGCTGAATATGGTACCCACTTGATATATAAAAAGTTTCAAATCCAGTTTTTTCCGCCAAGGGGGGGGGGGATTTGAAGCATAATTTCCCTTTTAGTAGAATAGCAGTGGGTGAATTTCGGTAATTGTAGAGCTATTATGTTAGAAATGTAAAATTTGGTATGGTTGGCGAGTAAAACATTTAAAAATTTTGGAGAAGTACCTCCCATGGGAGATCGAGAGAAGGGGGTTTTTAAGGTACCGTCCCCATTGAAAATTTACATATAGCAATTGATGTGTTCTTGGTATCCATTTCATATAAATCAGCTCCACTAAACAGGAATTTGATGTCACTTTCCAGATCCGATCAGAAAAAGTGCCCCTAATTTGAAATTAACCCCCCCCCCCATTTTCGATAAAATTCGAAAAATAACCAATAACCTTTTTTTTTGCCTCCAGCTTAAAAATAGGTAGCCAGTGGTAAAATTCCACCCATGTACACTTGGTTGATTTCATAAAGCTAAATGCTGAGGTGCTTCAAGTTCCTAAAGTTTCTCGATTTTGGGGATTTTGGCAATTTTTCGCATCTTTTTACTGTCTTTGGCCATACAAATTTAGGTTATCCAATTTTGCGGTTTCCAATTCAGCCTTTGTGTGATCCTAAATCTTTTAGATGACAAACTAAATTTCGGGGCACGGTTCTCACCCCCCTCCCCCCGGAAGCTCAAGGAGTGGAGGGGTGAAATGTCAAGGTGTGTTAATTGAGATCCTTTAGAACTTTTTACCACAGAAATCTCGAAAGTGTTAATTTTATGTGGTTTTAATGGAGATTATGCTAAAGGGTTAGAGCCCCCACCAAAAACCTTTTCAAAAATCAATTGGCAATAAAATTCGACCCTTAAATCTTTAGAATGGGCTACAACGCATTTTTTTGATCGATCGCTCTTGATATTTCATAAAATTTTCATCTCCTCTACGTCCAAGTTTTATTTCGTGTTTAATTTTTAAAAGAATTTTGAAAAATTTCTCTCAGGCGATGATTGTAGTGATATAACGCTATTAACCCTTGTTTTTTCTCAAATTTTAACCCCATCCCCAAAAGAATTCTGTGTGTTTCCTTGATCACTATGGTGGGCTAGATTTGTTTTTTTTTTTTGGAAATATGCAAATTATGAAGTTACAACAGCTACGAAATGACTTCAAAAGAATGCAGCGAAAATTCCAAACCTCTGACTTAGTTTTTTTAACTTGCAAAAAAGATTTAATGTTTAAAATTTTTCAGAAAATTGAAAAAAAAAAGTTTGAAAATTTAAAAAGAAATGTAATTATTGATCATAGTTATTTGTACTCCGTACTCAAAATGATCATTCATGGTAAGTTTTTGTCGTTATTATGTCTGTTCAGGAGTTTGCAGAAATTGTTACTTTTTGTACTTATTTCACGATTTTCTACAAAAACGTTGGAGGAAATTTTTTTTTTGAAATGTCCGCATGAAATGGACGTAGGGTATTAACTTTAAACGAGTAAACGGAATATTTTAATTTTATGACCCACAGACGATTTTTCAAAGACACTCTGAAAGGTCATTCAGTTTATCTATTCTAGATCCTCGAAAGCAATTTTTCATTTTTTTTCTGAACAGTCTCAATAATTATGCGGACATCAATTGAGAATCTCAGAAAAGGATAAAAACTATCAAAAAAAACAAAAACCATGAACGGACGAAAATGTTGTGCTGGTCCCAATTTCACCAAGATTTACCAAAAAAGAAATTTTCAACGACATAAAAAAATTGCTGAAAAAACTATAAGAAAACCGTCGTTTTTTAGGCAACATTGAAAAATCGTCTTTGAGACGTAAAATTGAAGTATTACGTTTGATCATATAAAAGCAATCTCCTTCGTTTAGTTCAGAAAGACTCTGCTAAAAAAAATATATATATTTCCTTCATAACTTGTTAGAAAACTATGAAAGTGCTGCAAAAAGTAATCTTTTTTGAGCCCCCCCCCCCCGAAAGAAGGGTAATTATGGAAAATTTTCACCGATGAGGTAATTCAATTTTTTTTTCAAGTTTACAGTATATTTTGATTTCTTGAAATATTTTTAGAAATTCTCGTACTCTGAATCTGTTTTTTAAATGGAAAAAATTTAGTTAAAAGGCTGAAATTTTTATCGCATTCTTTTGAAGTCATTTCGCAACCACTGTGACCACTCTTCCTCATTTGCATATTTTCAAGAAGATTAAATTCTACTCTTCTTTAGTATTCAGCTCGCGCGAATGAAATGAGGCGAGGGAAGGGGGTGGTGGGAGGCAAACAAATTTTTGTTTTAACATTTTAATTCTTTCAAAGTAACTAAAATGAAGTAGGTGCAGCAAGTTATGAAAAGTGGTCAATTTTTATTCAGAAAAAATTATGTTCAACAGATTTCATGAAAGTAAATACTCAAAAGAAACAATTTTTTGGAATTGTGAAAATTATTTAAAAATTTCTTCATTTTGAATGATGAGTGGTGTGTACTAACTTTGGATTATTGCCAAGTTTTTTTTTTTTTTTCATTGTTACGAAATTTTAAATGTTAGTTTTTATTTTTAAAAATTATCTAAACAAAGATCTCTGTAAGTTTCTGATGGGGAAATTAATTCTCACGATGGGAACTAATAGTCACGAAACATTTATAAATTCGGTGCAGTTTTACGTTTCATATACGATTCACTTTCTCAGGAAAAATTATTTTAAAATACAAAATATACGAATAAAAGTACACCTTGATACTTTTTTCAGCTATTTTAACTCGGTCAGTTCCAAATTCGAATATTGTAATCTTTATTCAGACTATCGAATAATCCAAGCATACATCTCCCTTTAATACAATATGTATCGGTCAACTTATCAATATTACTTCAAACATAAACTTTTAAACGCTTCCATACCTTTGACGTCAATTTGTCGAATCGTTTCGATGAATTTTTATCGAAATTAAACTCGTAGTTATTTTTGTATTTTTACGATGTGTTTAGCGAACTCTTATCGAAAGTTTAATGTCTCTACCACTATTAACAGAGCCTCTTTCAAATACTCAAGTGACGAGAGGTTTCCATTAGGTTGATAGTGTTATAGAACCTTACAATGTGCTTCGTTCGTTTTGAAATTTTTTTTGTTGTTTTATTAAATTACGACTCGTGAAGAATTTTATATGCTAAAATTGCCCAGTTATCAGTTTTAAAAAAAGTTTATTTATTTAATTCAGAATTCACGTATTTTACGTTGAAGAGTGGTTTTTAGTGAATTACAATTCACCTATACGTATTTATTTTGGAACCTTGGTTAGTGAAATTTGATTATCAAACATAAGTAGAAAAAAATTTTCAATCGAAGTTATTCGATTATGCCAACAGCAGATTTCGAAAATGTTTTTTTCAACATGTGGCCCAATCGGCTGGGAAAGTTTGTCATTTGGGAATTTAAGAGCTTTTTCAAGTACAATTTGTATTTGTAATTTTTTTTTATTTTATTTTTAAATTGGATACTTTTCATCAGTATTTGAAAATATCTGACTACCTAAATTATTTATTTAGTTTTATTCGATTATTAAGATTTTTCGGGGGAGATGGGGGGGGGGCTGATGAGTAATACTGACACAGTAACGATCTTTTTTTTTCTATTTTCAACTAGAAACACGTATCTCTCATTAACTGAATTTTTTGAATATCCACAAATCTTCTCATCTTATTGGTAATTTTTTTTAATGTGTAAATTTGAAATTATTTTTTAAACACGAGATTAGGATATGGTTTACTTTATTATAAAAAATTAATATTTCCAATATCGATTGAATAGTTATCTTACCTGAATGGTAAAAATGGAGGGATATGTTTTCCAATGAGTGGAGCATACGCTTCTTCGACAGTTTTATTCAGATAAATCATCTGTGTACGAAACGAAAATGAAAAAAAAAAACAACAATTTTTAAGACAATGTGAAATGGGAATGGAAAAAAAAAGAACATAGTGCAGACATAGGTCAATTTAGAAACGTCTACAACGAAATAAGCTCCCTAGAGAGTAATAATTTGAAACCAGAGCTACGATGCACGTGCGTCTGTATATAAATGATGATCTACTTACAGCGAACGACGATATCAGAAAAGCCGCATTTGATCTCTTTTTCTCATTCATCGTAGTATAATGGATGATTATCTTATCGGCGAAAGTCTACGGAAATAAAAGGTACGCATAGTTGTATAATTAGCAAAATAAAAGAGCGATGTTGATGTGTATGATGTATAAAGATGATCAAATGAACGAATAAGGCTTACGTTGAGACATTTCGATATCATTGTGCAATATCGATACAGCATCGATAAGTTGAGCGGTCCAAAATCAAAGTAGAAATTTTCGTACACCAGGATATCGTCGATGCAGAAGTAATGATATTTACTCGAAGATACTGGCACAATTCCATTTTGAATTGTAGCGAAATACAGTCGATCTGTGGAAAATAAACAAAAACCGTTTGAGTGTGTCGAACTGATAAGAGTCTAGACGGTTTCGATGTTTGCAAACAGAATAACGTTATTTTTTTTTCATATCGAGTAATAATTTTATTTCTTATCAGATTATTAACTAAATGTTTACTTTTTAATCGATATGAAATTTAAATTAATTTAAACGTAAATATTAAAATTAATAAATATTTTCAAATCGAATTAGAAAAAAAGGTGATACGGTATTGGACACGATTTAAATTCAAATTAACGTATTGTATTGATAACAACGTATACGAGTTCGAATCGATTACGCTTACCTTTTAGATATTCTCCAACGTATAGAAAATCCTTTAAATCCATTTCGATATGTGGTGTGCACGATATATGGTGGCGAAATTAATTCAGCGAACGGATTTAGCTTTCACCTGGTAACGATGTCATATTTGCGCGAGACTTTCGATTTTATTAAATCGCATAAAATTTCAAACTAACGTACCCGACGCGATAGATGAAAATGAAAAAAAAAAAATAATAATAAAAAAAACACCTCCGTCTGTTGTGTGTATGTACACAACATCGACACCTACAACCACCTACCTGAATGTTATTTGACGGAATGGCTTTGGCGTATAACGGAGAACAGAACAGGTATCACTGGTTATAATCTGCAAAAACAAGACGCTTTCGGGACCTGAGCAGTGAGCGAAGAATTCGAACCAAAACTTACCCCAAGAAGCGGAGATACGGCGAGCTGAAGCGGTTACGCGACCAAAATAACGAGCTACGAAAGGTATACTGGATGAAGGTAAAGCTTCGCCTGGTACGCGAAACGCGTTACCATTGGTTGAAGTTGAAATGACGCGATGTGATCGACGAATGAAGTTTTTTCTCTCTTTTTTTTTTCACTTTTATAAAAAATTGTACTAGGATGAATTTTAGATTATGTCGACAGGCTGAAAGGCGCTTGCGCTTGAATTTATTCGATAGGTAGACTCCGGGGGTTTGAAAGTTTGATAATATGCGAAGGTGTTGGGATTTTGTAGATTTTCAAGGGTATAAATTATATATTAAGGTAAATAACCTTGAACGTTGCGTTCAGCTTAGCTCGGATTTTTTTTCCCCCGTTGCTTTGAGAATTTCATTATTGTTCGGTTATGGAAATCCGAACAAATTACTCTAGAGAATGATATTTATGAAAAATAATTTTTTTTTTCACTTTTTGTATGATAAAAAAATTAACCAACTTGATGTATTATATAGATTTTTTTTTTTGCTCAACAAAATCAAAATTCATGAATTATGTAGAAAAAAAAAAAAATAATAATAATAATAAATAATACACACGTAAACAATGAAATTTAATACCTCTACGTAATGGAGAAAAGTTATTTTTAGGAGGAGAAAAACAAAAAGAAGTAACGATTATTATTTTATTTTATCGCATAATTGCTGCGTTAGCCATTGAATGCCTTCTTGAAGACCATCACCGTTCAGAGCATTTGTCGTACAAATATGCCAAGGCTTATCTTGGATTCTTTCCAAATGTAAACTCGAAGCTATCTTGATACTAGATAGAGCATCCCGAAGATCCTTTTTATTTGCTAGAAATAGTATTGGAATACATTTTGAAGCTATGTCCGGATGCTGGATCAGTAAATCTAGCTCATCTTTAACCACAGCCAAACGAAGCTTATCGCTGCTATCTATGACGAATATTATACCTTCGCAATCTTTGTAATAGTGCTCCCATAGTTCGCGGTATCTACCTTGGCCAGACATATCGAAAGCTGTAAATCCAATGTTTTGGTCTGCAAAATGAAAGTTTGAAAGGTTTGAAGAAGCGTAATGAGCGTAAGCACATGAAGATGAAACAAAAAAAAAAAAAAAAGGTGCCACGAAGAGTGTGTGAATCGTAAGTGTTAAGTATGGTGATTGTTTTAAATGGTTTGTTGAGATGGTCGGGTTGTTTCTCGGTATTTATTCGTATTTTATTTCTACGCGATGTATTCTTTATGAAAGTTATTCTGTTCTATTTTTATATCATTGTTTTATTTCAATGTGGGATTTTTCTCCCTAAATAATACTAACTGAAAATTAATATAAAAATGTACGTGTTGGCGTTGTACCTTTGATCATGGTAGAAAATGAAAAGGTTCGAGTATTTGTATACTTTTTTTTTATATATTTTAATAGTATTTTTAAAATATCAGTTTTATTCGTTTTTAGTTTTTGCTTGTCTAAGATTTTTTTCTGGAAAAATTAATTGTACGAATAATGTTGAATTTTACCCCATTAATTTGTCACAAAGGAAAGAATCTTTACCTTTCGAACTTTGGTATCATTTTTTGATAAATAGAGATTTTTTTTTTTTTTTTTTTTTTTTTTTTTTTTAATAGAACGAATATCGAGTAGACGACACTAAGTAATTAAATCTGTTCGGTGTTCGGATAAGGTTTCAGTAAAATTGAGAAACGTATATTTCAATAGAAAAGGGTTTTTGAAAAGTACTAAATTTAGAATATTTTATGATTTTTTTGTATATTGAATTTTTTCTTAATTGATACACATTGAAAGCTTAAAAGTTGTGTGTATTTTAAAATTAATGTAATTATAATTTTTCTGTCTGTTTTTATAATGATAGAATGTTTTTTTTAATAATTACTCGTGTGGTTGGAAAACATTGATTTTTTTTTTTACGAGCAGGTAGCTACTTAATTTTAATTATTGAAAAATGCAAATTTCTAGACGCAAATTTGAATACTATGGTTTTTAAACTTTTTTAAATTATATGCAAAATTTTGACATTTTTTATGTGACAGTTGATGAGAAAAATGCAAGGAATATTTCTGGATTGGTGATTAATTTTTTCTGTCGCTTAAAAATTTCTTAATGATGATTTTTTTTTTAATTTTTCAATTTTTTAGCTTGATTTTCTTCGTTATTTTATGCATAAAAAACAAGCTATTGCGTGTGGTCTATGAATTTGCGGCAGATTGTAGTGGGAGAGGGGGAGGGGGGTAACGAAATAATCAGGTTTGGTACTTTAGAAGACTATCAAGACCATTGAGGACAATATTAGATACTTATTCTATTATTATTTCCCCTTCCGCTCTACCAAAAATTATTTACTCGGCTAAATACCGATCAATATTGGTCAAATTTAGGCAGTGAGTTTAGATTAATGAGGAATTTGATATGTATGAGTTGGGGTGACGTTGGTTCAAAATTCAGTCGTGCGCAAATTTGGTGGAGGAGGTAAAAAGGAGCTAAAATGGCAAAAATATAGATAATTGAAAGTTGTATTACATTTCCAAAATTCATCTTCTCACAACATTATTAAGAAATGGAGGGGGAGGGGAGACTAAACTTTTTTAATCTTGAAAAAAGTCACGTCTACACATATCTCTCCTTCCAAATTGAGCTGAGGGGTTGAAAATTTCGCATGAACATTTAGTCGGAGCTCTTCATGTGCCGTTTAAGGGGGTTGACTTTCCAGTCCATTGCGCTCCGTTTGAACTTCTCAAGTTCAAAATTGGGTAGTATGTGTTAAAAATATTGCAAAGGCTGTAGCAGGGTAAGGAGAGTGATTTGCCCTTGGGTCTCGGAATTCAAATTTTTTAACAGACTATTTAGACACTGGTAAAAGATGGTTTTTAAGCGTATTTGAGGTTTTTTATTTTGTCACAGGAGGGGGGGGGGCTGTAGGACCTCCTTTCTGAGCTGGAAACTCGAAACATTTTTTTGCGTTATTAGGAGTGTTCTACAAGTTTCAAATTTTTTTAAATTTTTTTGGTATAGTGGCCTCCTCTGCAGCCCTTAAAAATAGGAATTATTTAGTCAGTAATTTGATATTTAACGATGAAAAAGAAATGATTTTTGAAGGTTGTGGAGGGGGGGCCACCACTTTGGAAAATTTAGCAAGCATAAAATACAATTAATAAGTCGAGAAAATTATTTCGAGTTTGCAGCTTCAAATTGGGAGCCTACAAGCTTCCCTTGAGAGTTTTCAGTGTTCATTTCAAGGTTATAATAAAGGCTCGAAAAATGTGAAAAAATTTCAACATACTTCTCCTGGGTACCGTCACTTCCATTCAAAGTTTGAAAAAAATCGGTCAAAAATTCGCGGAGAACCCCCCCCCCCCCCC
>FIZR01024583.1:0-23463 GCA_900060175.1 Ferrisia virgata | reverse complement strand
AAAAAAATTTTTCAAATTTTTTAGTTTTTACTCCACCCCCCCCCCCATTAAACCAAAAAATACTTACTCAAAAGTAGCGATATGATACATCAGATTAGGTCAAAATTCCGCGCTGAATCCAAAAATCATCATCATTTTTGATTTCGACCTCCCTCGATGAAATTCTGCCCCCAAACTTGAATTTGAAGGGATAATTAAAGAACTGACAACATTTAGATGAAATGTAATTAGAATTTACCCAAATCAGACAATTGTCGTTGATTAGTTTCAACTCTCAGCATACCTTGGCCCTCGAAAAAAATGTCCATCCCCCATTCCACTCCCCACTCCCATTATAATAAAAACATATTCATTTAAAAACGGGAATGCGGCATATCGAAATGGTTTAGAATTTCGCGCTGAGTTCGAAAATGGTAATCATTTTCTATTTTGACCCTCCTCGGTGGAGTTTTTTCCTCCACCCCAACTACTGGTACTATACGAGATTTTTACTGGAAATTGTTCGAACGAGTCCCAATAGGCACCTCTTAAGAATTTACACCCCTATCCCTTGTACTTTCCCCTCGGGGTGGTAAGACGTGTCCCAAAATTTACTTTTTGCCTAAAATATCGAAAACTAAGCAATTTATGAAATTATATCCTTGATAACATTTCCTTTAAAATGAAACCAAGTTTGACTCATTTCATTCAAAAAGAGGACCCAGAGGGAGGTACAAAAACGACGTAATTTTTACTATCAGCTAAAATGGTTGAAAATTTAGCGCAAAATTCAAGAAAGAACAGTTTTACACACAGCGGGGAGGGGCGGCGTTAAACCTCTTCGTACGCTATTTTTTCACTCACCGAGGTGGGGCCCTAGCTTAAAGGGGGGGGGGGGGTAGAGCTACGGGTCCTGGAAGTAGGTTCATTTTCTGGTGAAAAACGTAGTTTTACGTTACGTACACTCCATAAAAAAGATGTAAGACTCCAGTCATAGAGATAAAAGGTTTCGATTTAAAATTCTACGTTTGCCTTGAAATTTGGACCCAATTCGCCAATTTTTCACTACTTTCATAGTTCACTGCCTGTTAGATACATTGGAAGAGGGGGGAGGGCAGGGGGAAATCAATAAAATCCGTTTTGTATACAATGTTAGGAGACCAATACGACCATTTTTGAATTTTTCGAGCATGCCAGAGAGTATAAGAGGAGGGGGGCGGGGCGCCTCCAAACTGAAAAAGCAGCTAGTTATTCGAAAAAATTGAAAATTCAGGATTTGGCGAATTTTGATGAATATTAGGAAAGAAACGTTAATATGTAAAATTTTTGAGCTTTTCTTGTTCATTTTTTCAAAGATTTCTGCCCTCGCTCCACTGGGGCTATATCATTCATCAATATTTTTAAAAACAGATTTTATTAAGTCTCTTTTTACTTAGAAGGCAAGAGTTGATCATTTAACTAGAAAAACTTGTGAAAATTGAAAACCTTCCTTCTCTTTCATGGTATCCCAAAATATGCTCTTTTTGATAGTTAGAAAATACATTTTTTTCAAAATTTCGCCCTCACTTATAGTTCGGGCATGCCCATAAGTTTGATTTATTTATACCATTTACTTCATTTATATAACTATTGAAAAATGGGCCAACCTTCTACCCCTAGTAAACATTCCCGGCTACTCCAATAAGCTTGTTCATTCGGAAAAATAATTCTGTTCACCCTCCTTCCAACAAATTGTTCGCTATGGTCCTGATGCCACCTGATGCCAGATACAAGTATTTTATTCTTTTCATTCAAACTTTCATCTCGAAGTGTAACATTATTCACCAGGCTTGATATCGACCAAAACGGCTTAATAATCGGTAGACTTAGTATATATAGAGAGGGGGATCTCTAAGATCACATAACTTTGACCGGGGATGAGCTAAGGTCAAAATTTAGTAGTATCCAAATTTGATGAAGGAGATGCTGAGGGAAAAAAATAACAAAAATTGTTCGTTTTTAAGCCAATCGATAGAAAATCAGAAGTTGTGCCCTCCTACCATAGGCAGAGATGGGTCAAAATTTTTAGGAGCACTTGAACCCTGTACTTTCATTCCTGAAAAAAAAAGTCAAGTTTTATTGCTAACGCAGTTAATATGGCGTCACTTCAAAACACCCTTTTTATAAAGCTCCCCCCTCACCCATCAAACCTATCATATCTACAGAAAAAAAAGGAAAACCAAAATGTAGGGAACTTAGTCTACTATAACTTGGTATAGAACATCAATTTCGATAAAGTTGATATTTGAGCAGATTTAGTGGAGAGTCTTTTTTTAGGAGGCCTTTGCCTCTTTGTGAGTTGCGCTCATTCCGTATCCTTGGGGACTTTTAGTATATTGTTTATGGATGCCTCCTTGACGTAATTCATGAAGAAACCCTAAGATCAGAATTTTTTTCTGACTTTGGCCTTATTCTACCTGAAACCACTGGACTATATTGAATCAATCAAAAACGTTGCCAACAAACGAAACAATACTTTCAATTTTATCGAAAAAAAAAATATATGAAAACGATCGATTCATTAAAATTATTTTTTTAACTTTACAAAATAACAAATAAACAAACAAACGAGAATTTATTTCCATCTAAACTTTTTACTTTTCTTTTTTGACCGAATTCCGGCTCAGGGCTCGTAATATTAATAAAATAAAAAATAATAATAATAATAATAATAAAGGAAACGAAAAGAAAATCCGAGTACTTTTTTTTTTCATATTTATGCATAATTTTAAATTTCTTGCGGGGTTGTCAACTTTGACAACCGAAAATAATACGCCTTTCAAAGGCAGTTTGATAAAACTTAATTAAAGTTAGAAACTTGGATGAGGGAAAATTCTCCGGTTCTTTAAAAATATACCTACGGCTCACACTAAGGGTGAAATTTTTCGACATTTTTTCCATTATTTAGGAGGTTTTTTCTCCCTTTATTTAACGTCCGCTCGCGTGATGTGAAAAAGGAAATTGTTCACGAATTACGAGTTCGACGATACGGTTGAATTTTTTGTAAATTAAATTTTTTATTCGGGTTTCACTTTCATTTCGACAATTATTAAGTGGAAAGAACCTTTTTTTTTCCTTCGGCTGATGTTGGCTCGCTTGTTTTATTTATTTATTTTCAAATTCGAGTTTTTTCTTTCTTTTCCAATGAGACCCCCATCTCGAGCTTTTTTTTCTGTCTATTTTAACAAAAACTCATTTTCTTCAAAAAAATTCCTTCTTTTTCTCTTAATTTAAATTAATTACGTGCACCGTACGAATATTCCAGCTGGATACTCGTAATGCGAGTATGTATATCGAGCAGTATTTCAGCTTCAGAACAAACTCAATTCGTCTGATTGATCGAGTCACGACGAAGCTTATAAGAAGTTCGATATTTTCAAAATTAATTGCTTTTCATAATCGATTCTATCTCATATTGGATTAATTTAAACAGCCTGTACAAAATTGCTTTTTAATAAATTAACTCATTATATAGTAGCCTAAAGTCCGCCTAGATTTTAAATCTCGGTCGTTATTTTCGCACTAAATACACCTACTAATTTTTCATCCAGTTGGTAAAATTATATTACAAACTGTTGCTAAAATATACATAGTAAAATGAATCTTTATCTACTTGAGAATTACCTACCTACCTACCATCAATAACACGTATTAAATACTGTATTTTATTTTCCATGTTCTCATTTACACGAGTTCTCTATCAAGCAGATAATTTTTTTTCACTCTCACAAAAAAAAACAAACCAATTCATTACAACCATCAACTAAAACAAGACTCCAAAGCTGTACTTGATGATAGGTACGTGTTTGAAATTAAAACGTTATCTGGTGAGGTCTTCATTTACAAAACGATAATAGCTTTTCAAATTGTAAATTACGAATTTGCAAGCTTAACTGCTCGTTTCAGTCTGAGCTGGTATCGTAGTGGAAACAATAATGCAAAATATATAAGTATATAGAATTAGTCTGTAGTATAGCATCAGTTTGACCATTTCATTAAATTTCTAAAAACATCGTCGTGTATTTAACGTCGCGTTACCTAGAACGAGTTTAAATCATGTACCATTAAAAGAAGATATTATTACTTTTTATTGCCATGTACCTGATGGTCGTCGAATGAAATATGCATACCTAGGCAGTAAGTATGTCTGTGTTTCATAGCATACGAACAAATAAATATACACCCTGTTCTGCTATAACACAAAATAAATGGTTATAGCTACAAACCTTGTTTGTACTAATCTCATATCATTTTTAAATAGGCCTCTCTAATTGATGTAGGTCCGAAAAAATTTCATCAATTAAACCCAAAAAGTTAAAATAGGTACCAATCATGTTCGCTGTACTACTCTCTGAGAAAAAGGAATAATTTTTCATTTATTTAAAAATCTAAATTTTCACGAATGGAAAAAGATTTTTTCTCGTGTTTTCGAAATAATTTATCTACGAAAAAATTACCATTTTTTTCTCAACTTCTTTAAAGTAACTTTTGCCTACTTAGACTACTTTCTTTTAACTGTTTGACACCGTAGAAAGTTTAAATTAAGTTTCATGACTCAGTAAATTTTACCTACACAATATAACAGCCATGTTTTACAAATACTTAATATTATAAATGACGAATAACTACGTAATCTAATTATCGTGTAACAATGTAAAAACTTGACATTTATTCATTCCAAGATACTAGGTACCAAATAATGAAATCCTCCCTAATTCTCCATTCTCTCAGCCGAAGTATATGCAATCACCCCCTTACCTCGTATACTCTTCGAATGTCCTAAGTATCAGCAAGAAAGAATCCTATATCTTACATCTGACGATCCTCAAGAAGTCCTGGCCGATGACTTTCAAAAACTTCAAAATATAATAACTTTCAAGACCAAAACTGGACTAAAACCTCTCATTTGAACAACTATACGTTGAATATGCCTTTGGCCTCCGTTGCAGAACATGGCGTTAAGAGAGAGAAAAAAAATGAAATGAAAAACATTTACACAAATCAAGCGAACTGAAAAAACTTAGAAATCTAAACTTAAAAAACGTATTTTCAGTGATACGTGATTGATTACCAACGAAACTGATAAGAAGATATATTTTTCACGAGTGAACCATCAAATAGATTTTCTTCATTTTTAATGTTTCAAAATGATGCCAGTTGATATAAATTTTTTAAGTACGCGTTGATCAAACAAAAACCAAATCATTGAATTCAAATGACTGCTGAGGAAACCACGAATCTTCAAAACTTGCTTCTTATGATTTGAACGAAACTTTGATAAACGAGTACAAAGAACAAAGTTGTTCATTAAAAATGAGAGGTTCTGGCTGCAGAAGTGGATCTTCAGTCCTTTCTCGACTGGAAAGGACTATCGAGATTGAAAAGGCTACCTAAGTCCCACCTTACTTTCTCAAAAAAATTTCCTTTATAGTTTTTCAGAACGACGTGAAAAAACAAAAAGAATTTGCCAACAATAATTCAAAAAAAAGACCATAAAATTTTGTAACCATTTTTCAGAAAAAATTTTTCCGTGAAAATAATTTTTCCAAAGAACGTAATCTTATTGAAAAATTCACCCAGTTTTGTGTATTTTCTCTGAATTAAGTTCAATATTTCAGCAAAAACAGTTTTTTTTTTTTTTTGGCAAAATTCATACTTCTAATAACATTTTTAGCCTGATTTTCTACGCCATATTGTCAATGAAAAGCACACTATTACGGTCTATCGACTTACAGTACATGAGCGGGGATGTCAATAAAATTTGTTTTGAGGTATTAAAAAACCATTACGACCATTTTCGGCCACGTCAAATATTTTATTTAATTTTCATTTATCCCTCGATATCGACCTAAATTTATCAAATTTGGGTAATCGATTTCGATTGGCAGCAAATTTAATATTTTGTAACGAGAAAAATTTTGAGTAAAAATTCACTTATGCCCAAAGTTGAGGGAGGGGTGCTGAGGGCCAAAAATCGCAAAAATTATTTTTTTTTACGTCAATCGACAGACAGTCAAAAATTGTATAAGATATCCAAAAATCATTCTTCTAGGTCAATCAAGATGGGAGATATGAGGGTTTCACCCCTTTTTGACCTCGAAAACAGACTGTTCTATCCCTATCTCCCCTCTAAATTGAAATAGGAAGTTGAAATTTGGTATATAGATTCAATAAAGGATACTAGATGTGCCTTTTGGCGGTCTCGACTTTTGAGCCCCATTTCACCCTTTCATAGCCCCAAAAAAGTGGTTTTTTGATAGTTTTTTCTTATTTTTTGAGTTCGTTCCTCACACAACTCCCCTTCAAATCGAGCTAGGAAGTTGAAATTAGGTATGCACATTTGGTGGATGCGCTAGATCCGCCTTCTGGGGGTCTCGAATTTTTAGCCCCATTGAACCCTTCCTACCCGCAATGCTAAATAGGAAAAAATCATCGCAAAGCGATGTTTTTTTTTGTTTTTTAATTTTTTTTGCTGTTTGTGGATTATGAGTATACCTTTAAATTTACATTTCCATCATTAATAGCCCCAGTAGTAAATGGACCACAAAATAGAACAACCCGTAAACATTAAAACGATTCCTGAGTTGCTCCCTAGGCAGCCCTTAGTCTTCGGGGATTTATTCTGCATCTGTAGGGCTCGCAGTTCATACGAAAGTTAGGTGCGTAAGTGTAGAACAAAGCAGGGTACACAATGGGAGGAGGGATTTCACTTTTTTTTTGGAAATCTGCTAACGGTGTGGCCACAACACTGCGAAGTAACCCCAAAATGATGTAGTAAAAATTTCAGCTTTCTAACTAAATTTTTCAAGTTTACAACACTGATTTAAACTTTGCTAATTTTTAGAAATTTTCAAAAAATCGAAAAAAGTAATTTTTTGAAAACATTTTCTAAAAATGAAATTATTACACATATATAGGGTGTCCCGCTCCAATAATAGTACCTTCATATTCCAAATAGAGCAACTGAATTTGGATACTTTCCTAGCTCAATTTAATGGGGAGATGCGGGGGGAGGGACAGCCTTTTTTCAAGGTAAAAAAGAGGGGAAACCCCCATATCTCCCCTCCTAATATACTTTGAAGGTTGATTTTCGAATACGTTATACAACTTTTGATTCTTTGTGAATTGGCTCAAAAAGGGGAAATTTTTTCGTTTCTGATCTCTTAGCACCCTCTCCCCCAAATTGGTGCATAACTGAATTTTGACTCAAGTTCATCCCTACTCATATATATCCAATCCACCGCCAAATTGAGCCGATTGACCGAATTGGAGCGATTTTGGTCGGTATCGAGTGGAGTAAATGATTTCAATGTTCGGCGAAAAAAATTTTAAAAATTAAAAATATGTATCTGACATGGCTAAAATTTGTCTCAATGGTATTCTAGGACCCCATAACGAATTTTGTTGATACCCCCCCCCGCATCCATCGTTGGTCGATAGACTATAATAGGCTGGTTTTCGTTGACAATTTGACACAGAAAATTGGGACTATCGAGTAAATTTATTCTCATGATTTTAATCAAGTTATACCTGATTTTCGATCATTTTCAACGATGTTTTCACATTTTAGGTCGATTTCATGCAATTTTGAACATTTTACATGATTTTTTTAATGCATTTTTACTTGATTTTTGATCATTTTCAACAAATTTACTCATATTTTAGCTAAATTTCATTGCTTTTTTGACATTTTTCATAATTTAGTTTGAATGCGTTAGAATTCGAGTACGAGTGTACCCACAAAAAAAAAAAAGAGTACTTACTCCTCAACGTGGTAAAGATTCAATTGGTATCTAGGTACTAGGTAGCTACTAGCAATGTACTCACCTGAAACAAAAATTGAAACAAACGTAAATTAATTAATGGCCAAACAAGTAATACCATTCAATCTACACCCAAAACTTATGAAGTCTATCTCGTAAACTGAAAGTAATATTTTTAAAGGTACACGAATCTTTTATCAAATGATTGCCATATTCGTATTTATGAGGTAGGAGGTAGTTGAAACCTATCCATCGCTCAGGAGATCTTCCTCCTCTTCCTTCAAGGTTGCAAAAAAATCAAACGAATTTTTTCAGCATAGAATTTTCAACTCGGTACAGTTTTTCAAAATTTCAACTCAATACAGTTTCCAAACCAAGTAAGTACCAGAATAAAATCAACTTTCATACAAAAATTCACTTCAAACTGCTACCAATTTCAACATCCATCGTAACACCTTAATCTATCTTTCAAACATAGTCAAAATAAATCCCTCAAATTCACTACTCGTTGGTATGTTCGACAATTCCGGTGGCTAAGCGGTCAATTATACTCAAATCAGTAGCATATCGTGAAACCACAATTACCCAAACTAGTTTATACAAGAAGGAACTAGTGCTATACGATTTTTCCATACTAAGCTGCAGACCTATTCCTATTCGAATTCACAATCTTATATTTATCGTTATATAATTTCAAGTACACACTATATACTTATTTATTTATCTCATTACATTCACGATGCAAGAAAAAACAGGGCGAAAAATTCAACAAAAACATTGTGCTTAATAGAAAATATTCGGTTGAAATGTTGAAAAGAATCGAACGAACATCTGTGTGAGCGTATAAAAGAAAGAAATCGACAATCGTTTACGCTAATCTCGTCGACTAAATTAATCACGTTAAAAGCACTCCATAAAGTTGTTTTTTTTTTTAACTCACCAAAACTATTCGAAACAGAAAATTTTCTTTTTTTTTTTCTTCTTCGACGAGCTATTCTTTTCGACGGTGTACCCAGCTACCTACTGTGTACCCGTATCGTTGAATTACTCTACACAAAGGGTAAATGCGTCTTTGATGAGAGAGAAAATCCAACTTTTTTTTTTATTAGTTTCTCATCGACTTCGGCTTTGGCTTACGTTACATTTCTAAAAGTTTAGATTCGATTGAAGTCTGTAGCTTATTGCGGATATCTCGCTATTATTTTTACAATTTATTCTACGGCACGGCTAAAAGTTTCTTCCTTTCTTTCCAAAAAATAAACTTTACATCTCGGTGTCTGACATGTTTTCTTGTATCCGCCTGCGTTGCGCTATTATTATTACGTTTCCTCGAGCTATACGTACAGACTCCTTCGTTCGTCGATGTCGTTTGACAGCTCGTTCGGAGATTTTGTCGTTTAATTTGGAAAGTCGATTTACAACCATCGTGCATCGTTCTCGTACTACTTACATGTAAACTCATTACCAGATACTCGACGATATTTTTTTTAATTATTTTATTTTTTTTTTTAGTAAACGAATTTCCATCCGGAAATAATCAAAAATTTAATGAAAGATTGATGTCCAAGAAAATCAGCATTAAAACTGGAAAAATTGACATCTTTGAAATTTTTGTTCTAAATTGTTCTGAAGAATTTACTCCTTGAACTTCCCCTGGGAAGGAGGCGGGGGGGGGGGGTGTTAATCATGTCCCAAAATTAGACAAATTTTTCCCAAAATATTGAAAGGTAAGCAGTTTTTCCATGGATAAGACTCAAGTTTACAATCACTTTCGCATCAAGTAGGCACCATATTCAGATTTAAGAACATTTCAAGCAGTAATTCTCAGTTTTTGTGCTAAATTTACAGCTAATTTATGATAAAAATTATGTCATTTTTGGGCACAACTTTAGGGAGTTCCAACTCCTCAGCTTATAGGTGCCCGAAATTGAACTAGATGTACATATGTGGAGTTTTACCTCCATTTTTTCAATAAAAAAATATAAATTTTTTAGGTAATTTTTCAAATTTGCTGGAAAATGAGTAAGGTGGAGGGGGGGGGGGGGTAATTTCTAAATTTGGGGCACTGTTTTTGATCGGATTGATTTACATGAAATCGACTCCGAGAACGCACTAATTGCTGCATAAGAATTCTCGAGGGGACTGGTACCTCAAAACACCCTACCCAAATGCCCTATGGGAATTGTGCAAAATTTCCGAACATTTTTCTCGTCAACGATACCAAATTTCACGTTTATATCATTAATAGCCCTGCAGTTGGCAAAATTTACACGTTGCCTGCTGTTGCCTCTCTACTAAAAGGAGAGTAATACCTTACCCCTCCCTCCCTTCATGAAAATGAATTTGGAACTTTCTATGCATCAAATGGTTACCATATTCAACCTTCAAGAACATTTTCGGTGGTAATTGTCAGATTGTGTGTTGAATTTTCAGTTGACGGTAGAAATACTTTATTTTTGCACCCCCCTTCTCCCCCTCTATCCCTTGTTTTGAGTAAAATCGGTCAAGTTTGGTATCATAATGAGAAGAATTTTCTCAGGAATCTATTTCGGCGATCATTTTACCGCTAAACTGCTTACCTATCAATATTTTGGTCAAAACCTGAATTCTGGGACACGTTTCACCCCCTCCCCCTCCCCTTCCTGTAGGTTCAAGGGGGAGTGCTTATTGAGACTCTTTGGAACAACTTACAACAAAAATCTCGAAAGTACCAATTTTTTCTAGTTTAGCCTTTTTATTATGGTTTTTTTAAGTTATTAAATGAATAGGTGGAAAAAATTTTCGCTGATTTATTTTATTCAGCTAAAAATTTTAATAATATGTATTTGTACGATATGTTTCCAATAACAAATTACAAATTTCAAAACCACAAATTATTAACAAACGATAATTCATCCGAATAAGAATCGACAATTTTTTCGGGTGAGGTTTGGACCACACCTTCGAGTACACTCCTGCTTCTTGTTTTTTTAAAAGTGGTTAATAAAAGTCAAAATTTCAAAAACTCCAAAATAATGGTAAAAAAATGGAAACAATGCTTACAATTGGGGCCCTTCGCTCATGAATAATAAAATTTTTATTCCTTTTTCAAAAATTTCAATTTTCCCAAAAATATTCAAGAAATCAAAAAAAAATTTAAAAACATTTCGATAGCTCGCTTATCAAGGGTTTTTGCAGTGGAAAATGTCTGCATTAAATTCACTTTAACTGAAATTTAAAAAAAAAAAAGAAAAGCAGATTTTAAATCAAGTTAGAGAAATGTGAAAGCCAAACCTAGACTAAACAATCCTCCTTCTTCTAGGGGGAGGGGAGGGGTTGCAACGGGACTAAAAAGTCAAAACCTCCAAAATGCTTATTTAGAATCTCTAAAAAATCAATGAGATATTTCAACCAACTAACTCAACTTGGAGGAGAGATATGCGAGGAACGAACTCGAAAAACAGCAATAACCAAACCTAACCTGATCAAAAAACCACTTCTACACGATAACAGGGGGTATAATGGGGGCTGAAAAGTTGAAACTCTCGAAAGACATCTACCAAGTCCGAAAATTAATTTACAGCCGCTTTGCTCAATTTCGGACGGAAGTGGAAAGGGAAGGGGAAGTGGCTCATGCCAGGAATCTGCACAGCCTCTTTCTTAACGCCTCTTCTAATCATCGCAGGAGACTAAATTTTTGAATAGGTATATTGGGCAATTTTCAATTCTCTATCGATTTGGTTAAAAATGAACAATTTTTGCGACTTTTACCACTCAGCAGTTCAGCACCCCTCTAAATTTTTAAGCACGATCGACTTTGGATGTAAGGTCTTACACACTCATATACCTAATCTGTGACCATTCCAAGCACACTGGCCAAATTTTAGCGATTTTAGATTAGTTTTGAAGGAGGTGAGGGGCGAAGTGGGGGTTGGAATAGATAAAAAATGAATATTTGATACTTTCAAAAATGTTCTTGTTAGCCTTACAGGACCTCGAAATGGAATCTTTTGACATTCCCTCTTCTCCCTCCACCAACTACAGGGTTGATAATCCTTAATAACACGTTTTTCTTTGACGATATAGCGGAGAAAAAAAATCAGGCTAAAAATTACCGGAATTTTCGTGAAAATTATATAAAATGCCGGGGTCGGGGGTAAAGACTAAATCAGAAATTCTGGATTTTTTATCGGGTTCATAACTTCATTATAATAATTAAATACTTTCAAAAAGCTGAAATTCAAACGATAACGTGGACTTTATAATACACCACTCTCATTGGATACTTAGATCCGCAAAAATACGATTTTCAACACTATCTCCTGCTTACCAGGCAAAAATTTGACTAAGAAAACATCGCAATTTCTCAACTCTCCTCCTTTTTTTTGCACGGTTGCTGCGTACATCAGAAATCTCTTCGCCTTACACGCGAATAATAAAATTTTACAGCTTGAGGCGAAAGTAAATTTAAACTTGTCAGCGGTGACTTTTTGAATGGGGAATGCTGATGCGAGTTCTCTGCAGGAGGTAACCACAAATTCATATTCGGTATTAAAAATATTTTACACCCTATCGAAGGTATAGAGTCATATATAAGAATCTATCGAACTTCCCATCATCACATACGTACACATTCCAATAACGTTGAAAAGACGATACGCGACGTTCGACGTTTCCATCATCCAAGTCGTATACCAATAAAGAGCGAATATTACGTGAAAAAATTTCCATGATATTTGCCATTTTCGATTTCGTCAGTTGGCATATGCATTGTTCGGTTTTTTCTTTTTTTTTTTTTGCTACCCTTTATTTCGCGTATTTTCACGCAAATATCTACTCGGCCGGGTAACCGAATAGAAGCTTCGAAGACGTACGAACACGACCAGGCGATAAATTCACTTCCCTGTTAACTCGTAAATCGTGACTCGAGCTAATAACCAGCGCCACTGTAAGGTAAACAATTACATTAATGAGGCTTCCGCGTCCGTTAAAAAGGCGCAATTTCTCGTACGACTTTTTTCGTTTTACTTTTTTTTCATCGGTCCAGCACGTAGGCAATTATAGGTAAGAATAATTCACCGCGAATGGAAATAAACCTAGCATGGAGCCCATATCGACATAGGTGAGCTAACTAGGTACCTCTAACCTAACTACCTGTATAAACCTTAATTATATGCACTTTAAATCGAATACAAGTACACATAAAGTGACTGCGATCGTTCATGGTACGTGTAGCAGTTGGTCGGTTGCGTTACTCAAACAAACCGCCCTTTTCGAGCACGAAATTAAGTAGGTGAAAAAAATTCGTTAACCTGAAACTATATGTACGTGCATATTGTTGTAGGTGGTACTTTGGTACGTATACATTTATCCTTTGATTGAGTTTTAAGAATAGCGACGAAAAAAAAATACGACTTCCATGGCTCAGCGACACTATACTCTCAGCATAATTAAACGACGAACGTGAAACTTTTTCAATTACTTTAAAATTTCGTTGATTTTACTGCATACTGCTCAGTGACGCTGAAATTTTTGTCAACTCTAACTCCAAGACTAGTTGAAGTGAAATTTTGCAAATGAAGCGAAAACAAGCGTTATACTAATAATTACACGAGACGAAGCTCGACTCGAAACAAAAACAAAATCTTCAGCTATTTTGAAAACTTGACTAAATCTTATATAAGTATATAGGTCAAAATTGTATCAAGTCTGTATATCTTTTACATCTTAACGCTGAGGAAAATCCTCCCCTTACCTCCTTCTGTTCGTAATAGGTATTTCGAATGTAATAAAACAATATAATAATAAACATTCATATACGATAGGTAGGTATTTCTAAATTAGGTAGGTAACTGATATAGGTACTATTCGTTATGAAAATCTGTTGCTTATATGTACCCATAAAACAATATGACAACATTGCTACAAACGTAATAGGTTGCTGTACCTATCCTATCCTATCCACTTCTCACTTTAGTAGGCATCGTAGCTTTAATAAAACGAAGAGCTCATTAAAATACGCTACCTACTCGTACTTTTTATTCGCAGTGTCCCACGTTCGTTAATTAGAAGCTGAACGAAAACTTTAAGCTGCGAGATGTGCCGGATCGTTGGGAAGTTCACAGAGGCTTTTTTTCTCCATATTTTCTCTTTCGTGTTACGTGTTTACATTTTTTTTTTCCCTCTACACTACCACTCTTTTTTTCCACCTTCTCCCTACTTTATACCTTTCTTTTTTTTGTAGGTACCTTTTTTCTTTTTTTTAGCGAATATTTTTCTCGTGACGTTTTTGGAAAGGTTTCCGAACAAACGGAATTATAATGTAAACGGAAACTACAGCTGTATGGAAAATTGGTACGTGCGCGAGGAAATGGAAAGGAAAAAAAATCAGCAGCACGCTGAAATTTAGTAATATAGCGTACGTCATTTGCCAAATAACAGCGTAGGTTTGGTTGGTCTTGGTACCTTATCTAACCTCTACATTGGTAGATATTTTTTTCACGTTTGATAGCCGAAAGAATACCACTGTTCAACGTCGAATTGGAACCATATTTTGTCGACTTAATTTTTTTTTAGCCTGATTTTCTATGCCATATTGTCAATGAAAACCAGACTGTAACAGTCTATCGACCAAGGGCGGATGAGAGGGGAATATCAACAAAATGCGTTTTGGAATCCTAGAAGACCATTAAGACGATTTTTAGCCATGTCAGATATTTATGTTTTTTTCGAACATTAAAATCATTCACTCCGCTCAATAGCGATCAAAACCGTTCCAATTCGGTCAATTGGCTAAGTTTGGCAGTGAATTAAATATATATGAGTAGGGATGAACTTGAGTCAAAATTCAGTTAAGCCCCAATTTGAGGGGTCAAAAACCGTGAAAATTTTCTTTTTTCAAGCCAATTGATAGAGAGTTAAAAGTTACATAACATACCCAATAAGTAAATTAGGAGGGGAGATAAGAAGGTTTTCCTTCTTTTTGACCTTAAAAAAGGGTTGTTCCTGCTTTATCTCCCTACCAAATTAAGCTAGGAAGTTTAAATTTGATGTGTATTTAGTTGAGACCCTAGCTGTCCCTTTTGGGAGTTCCGACTTTTTAGCTCCATTGTATTCCCTCAAGACCCCAAAAAAGTGATTTTTTGATAAATTTTTCTCATTTTTTGAGTTTGTTCCTCACATGACTACCCTTCAAGTTGAGCTAGAACTTGAAATTAGGTATACACATTCAGTAGGGACCGTAGATATGCCTTTTGGGGGTCTTCAGTATTCAGCCCCATTTCACCCTCTCACAGTCCTGAATATGTGGTTTTTTGGGTCGTTTTTTCTCATTTTTTAAGTTTCTTCCTCGCATCACTCGCCTCCAAATTGAGCTAGAAACTTGAAATTAGGTATGCCCCATCTGTAGGGACTCTTGATGTGCCTTTCGGCGGTTTCGACTTTTCAGTCCCATGCTGATTAGGAAAAAAGCATCGCTTCGAGATGCTTTTCTTCAATTCTCAAGATTGTAATATGCCTGATAGGCTAACTTGGAGCTGGATTCAAATTTTCGATGCCTAACAATACTAAAATTCAAAGTATCTGTCAAAAATACTTGCGAAAATTCTCCTGGAAAAAATTATGTTTGTAATCATCAAGAAATGCATTTTGAAAGATATTTGAATTGTTTACACAATTTTTTCAACTGAAAAGTTTTATTTTCTATAAGAATTCGATTTTTTCGTCGGTGGGAGAGGGGGGGGGGTGTCCATCTCAGGCATCCTAAAATATAACAAATGAACGAGCAATTTGAAAATTTTAATCCAACCATCAACTTAAGTGGCGGACCTTGCAGGCAAAAATTTTTCCAGCAAATTTCATCCTATACATATTTTGACTATCTTCGTTATTGAAGGGGTAGCATTCGTTCAAATGTTGGTAAAATGTTGAAAACAAAAAATTTGCTCAAATCGTAGTTTTGAATGACGGGTCTTGCAGTATGCAGTTTTTGCTGCATTTCTGGTTGCATACAAAATTTGATTATCTTGATTATTTGAAGGGGCTTATACAATTCAAACAAATGCTGCCCTTTAAAAAATGAAGATGGACAAAGTGTGTGCGAAAAAATGGTTTTCTGAATTTTTCAAGATGTTCCCCAATTTTTAAGATTCGTTAAAAATCAAGGAAAATTGGGTAAACAATTGATAGAAATTCGTAAAAAAATGCACAAAATTGATCATTAATGCAAAAATGGCCGTCATAATGAAAACAATCATAAAAAACCATTGAAAATTGAGTAAAACATAGGCATAAATGAGATGTAAATGCAAAAAATTGATTAAAAAATCAAGAAAAAATGTTGCAAAACATTTGAAAATTGATATAAATATAATATGGAAGAAAAAATCGTTAAAAGTCATCGAACATTGAGTAAACAAAATGATAAAAATTCGTAAAAAAATGCACAAAATGCATCAAAATTTACGAAAAAAAATTACTCTCGATTACTTTCAAAGATTTTTTTTTTATAATTTTTCATCACTTCACTGCATTTTCAAACCATTTTTTTTTCAAATTTCTAATCAATTTGTGTCAATTTTTAACCCAATTTTCGATGATTTTTAACCATCTTATCCTTATTTTAGCCAGTTTTTCATAATTTTTAACCATTTTTTGTCAATTTTTACTTACTTTTAGTGATTTATTACTCAATTTTTGATGATTTTCAACTTTTTCCCCCAGACTTTTGATTACCTGAATTTTTCAACATTTTTTCATGATTTTTGGTTAATTTTCGATGGCTTTTAACGATTTTTCTCATAAATGTAGAAAAACAAGCGAAAAGGGACAATATTTCCAGCGCTGTATTTTCGAATAAATTGTAAAATATCTCCATCGCGGTAGGATTTTGAGGAGAAATAAGCATAAGAACGGACTCCGAACGGATGTTTTCGAATGAAAATTAGAAAAACGGTTCCTGTTATTCTACAGGTACTTCATAAAAAAAAAAATTGGACTTCTCAGCTCCTCACCATAAAAAAAACGTAAAGAGCTCCTTCCATCGTCCACGGCGGAATAACGAATAGGTATTAAAATTACAGATCGGACTATGACCATTCACGTCAACATCAAAAGGATGGAATGGGGACTTCTAACTTGCTGAGCACGCCCTTGCCCCTGGTAGCAGGTTGTGATTACGTTTGCTTGGTGTTAAATAAATTTGGAAAATTTTCAGAATAAACCTACAAAGAGACAAAGATCATCATCATCAAGCTTAGAAAAAGGTTGCATCACTCAAATTGTACAGATTTCGAACCTTGGGTACGAAACAACCATTAAAAATACATTTCAATGTTCTAGTGATCATATTGAGATCATTTTAGGTTATTCAAAAACATTCGGAGTTATATCTACTACCACTATAAACTTCATGATGAATACCAATCGAGAATCAATTTCGAAAGTGAAAAATAATAATTAACAGCTTCCAAGTATAAGAATAAATTATAATTTTTAATATTTCTTAAAATAACACTAATTAGGAATACTTTTTATTGGCAACAAATTAAAAATTATATCGAATAAATAAAAGAAGGAAAAATTCATTCATAAAACGCAAATAAATTCATATGTACAGATCTAACGATAAAATTAAACGTATCGCGGGAATAAGTAATTTCAACTCTAACTTGAATATGATTTTTCACATCCATTCAACAAGTCATCAAAACGGATGCATGTCTGTAAGTGGATTCAGCATTCTGCAGCTTCTTGGGAAAATACTTGGATTGTTTCGTTTAATTAAACAGATTGTTGGTCTAGGGATACTATTGAAAGAATGCGGTCAAGAGCTTGGTTTAAAAACTGCATATTATATTCATCAAACTGAACTAACTTTACACCATCATTCAATTCTTTTTTCTCCTCAGATGGATTAGATGGATTAATTTCTTCGGCTGGAGCCTTTTGTTCTACACGAGTTCGATCACAAAGGTAATTATCATTTACTTTGTATTTTGTCGAAAATGTTGGTCTGCTCGATACAATAATCTTTTTCAACTTCGTTTGAAGAGAAATTACTTTTAGGAGTAATTTTTGAGAAGTTTTTACCACACTGTCGAGATTGGTATCTTTGATGATAGTTGCAATTTCAAGCTGATTAGAAATAAACTCTTTGTACAACGAAATAAGATGAGTATATTGTACTTCAGCTTCGACGGCGCACAAATCACCATCACATTTCAAAGATTCAATTAATTTAATCAATATGGTTTGTTTTTGAAGTAATGAATTCGATTTTGCGATGGTATCAGCAGATTGTTCGATTTCATCAGACTGAGCGTTTACATCCTCCGATATGTCTGGTAGTACAAACTTCTTAAGCCGTTTATGCAGATAAAATACCGTATCTCGGATCAAACCGTAAAACTTTATTTTGGATGTTAGATCCGCATAATCATCTTCCGGTACAACTTCTACATGATTTTCAATAAGTTTAGCGAACAAAGAAAGAAGACTATCGCGATATGATTCACCTTCTGTTACAGTCATATCATCAGTTTTAAATATTTTCACTTCTAAAGCACACACTTCTTCATATAAATCAGCTATCGATTCTCTTGACATCTTGTTTATGTTCAATTGTCGAGTTATTCAATGATAAACAAAAATTGAAACTGTATTCACCGATCAAACAAAACACAATTAATGATAACTTGTAAAAATTTTTTCGGTTACCGTGAGTACTTCTCGAATTTCATACCAAAACAAACGTAAACTTCATTTCATCATTAAAGATAATACATGATGGATATTGCACGAATTATATCGATAAATGACCAACTGAACCGAAGAGTAACTAAAGCAGTGGTTTCGTATCGCTCAAAAAATGAGATGGAAGGAGAACAACAGTTTGATAAGGAACCAGTTTCTCAACGAGCTTCTACATTACAACGTAGTCGATGCCTCGAAAGCAACGAGAAATAGCTTATCAAAGGAATAAATCCTATTCCTAAAATTGTTTCTACTGTTTTCAATCTTTTCATTTACTTTCAACGCGAATCTGAGTATACTGAGATACAGATATCTACCTCAACAAATTCCGACGATTAGGAAACTGGTAATCGAGTACAAAAGTAGCTGAAATCTATAAAGTATTTCACATTTTTCAAAATTAAAAACGACCAAAAAGATGGTAAAAAAGAATCTGATTTTAAATTAAAATCTACTTCAGCATTACAACGTACTATAATCTAAGGATAGAATTACGATTCACAGTTGATATTCATTGCATTGTAAGAGAAAGTCGCAGAGCTTAATATTTATCCATAAGACTCTGTTCCATTAAACGTGATAGTAAATTAAGCTCACAGTTTGCCACACAAAATCATAAGAAAATTACTATTTTTTTCAACCATTCACATAACTGATAATATTCGCCAAAATTCATATCGTTGGATCATGATGCAAGATCAAAATCAGATACTCATCAGTCATCACGCTATCTTATTTATAGTACTGGACGACCGCAGCACATTTCAACGGATGTTTAACCCTAATCATAGATGCTCAAACTAACTGCACAAGTTTACAGATTTACATTTAAAATACAAAAGCAAAATCAAAGCTACTAAAGGTAATCATAGATACACTATTTATTAAAAAAATTAAATGTATTAAACAATGTTTTGCACGTGTTAAGAGTAAGCGAATACACTAAAATTATACAATTGAAATAACACTCAAGTACAGAAAAAAAACTAGAGGACAAGCTTCTTACTTCTCGTCACATCTCAAGTGTTTTTTGAACTTGTGTTTAACAAGAAATATTTTGAGATTATCTCTTTGGAGAATTCTTACTGTTTAGAAGAGCATTAACATTACCAACACGGATTTCGATCTCTCTTTGATTTGAAATAAACAATTGGCGAATATACGAGACACGATCGATAAAAATTTCAGTTTTTGAAGTTTTGCGAACCAAGCAAGTTAGCGATGCTAAAAAATCGATTTCTTAATAAGACGTCCTTGTATTTCGACGTACTTGTTCAATTCTTCTTCTCGATCGGAATGACCATTCGTGTCAAATTATTGCGATTCCTTCGGCGCCATGGCTTTCTTGAACTTTATTTCCATAGAGATTACTTTCGCTTGAATATCGCGAGCGACCAATACCATAGAATCAGTCGCGGTATGTTTTGTGCCCATCATTATTTCCATTTCGTTCCGTATAAACGTGTCGTAAAGGGAATACAGATGTTTGTATCGTACCTCAGCTTCGATCGCACAAATATCACCATTTAGCTCTAACGATAGTATCAATTGTGATAGCAACTTTTGCTTCCGTAATAGCTGGTCCAACTTACCGATTTGATCTGATTGGGAATTGTTTATTTCAGCATGTTCTGGTGAGCGAGGAGATACGCCCGAATTGATAATTTTCTCAAGCATATCTTTGAGATAGCTATACTTTTTTAGAGTCCTGGTGTACATATCGATTTCATCGGACAATTTATCTTTCTCGAAAAATTGGTATTTCTTTGTACATTTTACTACTTGCATTTTACTTTTAATAAATCTTACGTAAATGGATGAAAGACGTTTGTACAACAGCTTGGCTTGTTCTGCATCAATGGGATCATGCTGCTTTAATATATCCATCTCCATCTCACTGATTTCTCGACATATTTTGCCTACTGATTCCGTCAACATGATGTTTTACTGCACAGTTGATACGTACGAGAAAAATTAATTATACCGATATGATACGTCAATTTACACCACAAGTATAGTTGAAATTCAAATATTTCTCAACAGTCGCATGAAGATGAAACACTTTTTGAGTAGTAATTAATACTCAGAGGAACTACCACGTGAAAAATATAACATTACGACGAAAAAATAAAATTTTTAACGGTTCTTTGTTTACTATTTTCAGCTCTATAACGCAGTGTTGCCACGTGAAACTAAAACCACTAATAGTCGATTCCAAAAAGCCAAAAAAACACAAAAATTACCACTTTGTTTTTTACAGGTAAAAACGGATGAAATTACTATTAAAAGTTTTTATTTTTTTATGCCGATTTTTTTTTATTTTAGTTATGTTTTATTCAAGGTTTAAGCGGAACGCAACGAACAGAACGAAATAGAGAGAACAAAACGATCTAAAAATAGGGAAACTGATAGGAACGAAACACTCTTCGTTTGAGAAGGAATGATATTAACCTTTTGCAACAAAACAAAAATTAAACAAAAAGATTAAAAACGAATGAGAACAAATCAATTAGGAAAAACTCAGAAAAAGTTCGAAAAATTCAACATCAGATCCATAATTCAAAGGCATAATTTCGTATGAAGTTGATTGAATTTATTGTTTTGAGTGACTATAAGCGGCAAATTGGAGTTTAATTAACCACTGTATCACTAAAAATTTAAATCATCTGTAAAGAAAGGAACAGAACAGAACAGAAAGAAATCCTTAAAATAGTTGGAGGGATCAAATCAGAGAGAGCAAATCTAATTAATTCCAATAAGACAGAAGGACCATTAGGATAGATACATTAATGGTTTTTTGAAATTTGAGAGCGGGACGGAATGAAATAATGGTTTCGGGATTTTGTATGGATTTTACAGAATCCGTTTTTGGATTACACGGAAACCCGGATCATGAATTTCAAAGACCAGAATCCAAATGAAAATCTACTTATCAGCGGAGTATGTTTTTCAGATCGATTTTGGATTTTCAGAACGAATGTTTTTTATTTCAGAAAACAGATAACATGATTTAAAAGTGTCCAAAATAAGATTTCCTAGTACCTTTTGATTTTCTACTTTTCAGGGTTTCAAAAACGGAAAATTTTTCGGTTTTTGTTTTTACGATTTCCTTTTCATTTTTGAAAAAATTTAAACGTTTTCGAATTTCAAAAACGTTTTTTTCTGTTTTTTATTTGTTCTAAGTAAAAAAAAACAACAAATACGTAGTATTCAAATCTAACGATGAAAATTAATGGGCAAAATATGTTTCATTTTTTCTATTCATTATTTCAATTTACAAAGAAAATCACTGTAGTTATATTTGATAATTACATCAGTACGTAATCGTATTTTTACTTTAAAAAAAAAACGAAAAAACGAAAAAAAATTTGGTTTGTTATTGCTTATTACTATTTTACTAATTCAGTTTTTGCTTTTATTCGTTTTTAAAAATGTTGAAAGAGTAACTTTTTTTTGGTTTTCGTTTGTATTAGGTTTTTGAAACCCCGCTACTATTACATAATTCTGTCAATGAAAGCCAGGATATTATGGACGGGCTCTAGTGGTTGTGTAGTAGTCTTATTGGACAACAAGGCACAAAAATTATTTGCATTTCCCATTTTCTTCGAAAAAATAAGAGTTTTTGGCTCACCAATTATGAAATTTTAATAAATTATATTAATTCACAATTTGAAATCGAGGTAGTGAATAGTGACGAACAGTACATTTTATGCACTGCTTGACTAGTACTTTATAAAATAACTTTCAGATCTGTCTGTAATTTGCAAGGTTCACAGTATTTTGATAACATTTTAGTGCAAGTTTTGGAAATGCGAATGACTGAATTTCTTCATTTACTTTCCGAAAAAAACACACTTCTCCTAATAAATTGGATCCATTGAGCATGAAATGAAATTTGAAACACAATAACTTTCATAATCTGTCTGTAACTCGCAAGGTTCACTGTGTTTTGATAACATTTTAGAGCAAGTTTTGTAAATATGAATGGCTAAATTTTTTTATTTACTCTTCAAAAAACATAATTTTCCATAAAAAACTGATCTATTGAGCATGAAGCTGAAATTTTAAACAGTGAAAAAAAAACAAAAAAAAAGTTGAAGGCTGCGATTTTTGGATATGTGTTACAACTTTTGATTCTCTATCAACTGACTTGACAAGTTGCAATTTTTGCTTTTTTGACTCCCTCGGTACCGCCTCCTCCAATTTGGGACATAACTGAATCTTAACCCAAGTTCATCCCCACTCATATGTATCTGATCCGCTGCCAAACTGAGCCGATTGACCAAATTGGAGCGATTTTGGTCGGTATCTACTGGAGTAAATGATTTTAATGTTCGGGAAAAAAAAATAAACATCCAACATGGCTAAAAATCGTCTTAATGGTCTTCTAGGACCTCAAAACGGATTTTGTTGATATCCCCTCCTCCCCTCATCCGTCGTTGCTCGATGGACTGCAATAGCCTGGTTTTCATTGACAATATGGCATAGAAAATCGGGCCAATCAGCTCCAGCGTCAATCAGAAGGTAAAATATGGAAGCTTTTCTCTTTTTTGGCCTTGATAATAGGCCCCTCCTCGCATACCTCTCAGCTCAACTGACTTAAGAAACAGAAATAATTTTATATGTTGATTCCGTATGATTCTCACATCACCTGTGTTTTTTTGGGGGAGTTTCGACTTTTCAGCTCCATTCCACTCATTCCCAATATTAAAAGTTTATGTTAGATGGTTTTGGCAGTTTTTCAAGTTTATCCTTCCAATATCTCCTCTGCGAATCAAACTAACGATTTACCGTTAGAAATTATCTCTTCCCCTACCAGCCCCGCCCTTATAAGTTCTCATTGACGTTTATATTTTATTTTTGATCACTCATTCACTCTATCTCTCTTATAATACGAAGCCGCTAAGTCTTCAAAATATAGTTTTCAGTTCCGTTACGTGATTTTTTTTTA